>JAGFBZ010000022.1:782664-1022930 GCA_018398805.1 Hirundichthys speculiger
ACTGTAAATCTGACTCCTGAGAATTGGCTTTAATTTCCCTCAGTTGTAATATGATGGATTTACAAATGTGTTCCTGCTGCTGAATCTTAAAGAACTAAAGTGAGAAAACAAAGAAAAGAAGAAGAAAAGACAGCGTAGTTGTGACTAAATGTTGGTTTCGTTCCACTGCCTCCTTCAAGCAGCTAAAACATTATTTATTTGAAGGTGAAGTTAGTGATACATTGCGGTCTCGTTCAGATGCAGAAGTCTAAGGTCTGCTCTCTGTGGTGGAGAAATTTAGATAATGAAATGTTTAAACCTAAGACTCTCACAAACAGGATGTTAGCTCGTGTATCTCCTCAGAAACGCTGATGCAGATGAGCTGAATGGTAGCTCTGGTTTGTTGGAGATGGGGTTCGCTTTGATGGGTTCAAAGTCAGAATCTCATTGCGAACGCTTCACCTCCTGGTCTGGATTTACAAACGGAAGAACAATAATTAAGTCATGAATACTGCATCAGCTGCACCCTCCGCTGATGGGATTTATCTGTGCGCTGATCTGCCCGGCGGAGTCGTTCTGTGGGAGTCGCCCTGAAGACTCCTGGGTCATTTTTGGAAGATCAAAAATGGCTTTGATAGGTCTTCTTCTCCTTCTCCTTTTTTTTCAATAATCACTTAAACTGCAACATAAATGTCTGCAGACTTTTCTCCACAACAGTCAAGTCGTGCATTGATGCAGGAATTGAAATCAACTTTTTCATTTTATTGCTTTAAACTCTGAAACATAAGAGAAAGATGAAGGAACAAAAGAGTGAAACGTCATCCTCTCTCTCTCTCTCTCTCTCTCTCTCTCTCTCTCTCTTTCTCTCCACAGAGAGTAAATTGGCCTTTTGTCTTCTGCAGTGACTGACACCTGCAAGCAACGTTTTTAAACTTACAGTGATGTTTTCTGACAGGAATATATATATTTTCTTCAATTGACAGGTGACAAGTGAAAGTAAAAAAAAGCCTGTAGTATCATTGTTCCAAGCTTGTCAAAAAAAAAACAGAAATCACATCTAGCAGGAGAAACTTTGTTAAAGTGAAAAAAAGAAGTCTAGTTGGGTTGTAAACAAAAAAACAAAGAAAATGCAACTGCTGTTGTTGGAAACCTGTCTGGATGTGTTATGTCTGGACTACGTGGCATCATTCTATCACATTGTATGTCTACGTGTTGAATGTCGATACCGTCTCAGCCCCTTAAACCAGTTCTGCATGTTACAGCAACCTCTGAGAAAATAACTTCTAGGTTTTTAAGTATCAATAAAAAAAAAAAAAACCTCCTCCGAATGTTGTCCACATCTCCAACGGGCCGCTGCACCAGTGATGTGAAGAAAATGCCTTAACTTCCAGGTGCTTCTTCACATTTGAAGCAGAGCTCTTTGCAAAAAGCAGACTATCATTATCACCTGGGCAAAATGTGCTTTTCATGAAGTTGCTCATGCAATTTTCACCAACAAATTCAACATAATAAGACTGTTTCTACAACACCAAGGCCAGTCTTTCTGCCAGCTCTCTATGAGTGATCTGCACATGCACAGAAACAACCGCAGCATTCGATGCTCTTTTTCGTCTGTATTTGTGGTTTGTATTGATCCTGTTCATTGGAATTCATTGATTTCTGTTGTATTTTGTATAGTTCCCTATGCTCCTTAGTTAGCTTGACCTCCTGGTTTGTTTCAAGGAAGCTTGACCGTTTTCAAACCTACCTGAGCAATGTTCTCCATACTGCAGTATGCCGTATCCGTAATGAGAGGAATTTGAATTTGGGCTCGACTCTGCGATGCCTGGAATATTACCGCTGCCTGAAAAGAGCCCCGAGCTGACTGAAAGATGCTCCTCACCCATGTCGGTCCCTGATTGAACTGCTACCTGTCGAGGGATGGTTCAGGACTACAGGAGCACTGAGGAATGGAATTTAAAAAACATGTGTAATCCCAGAGCAAAACCAGGAGCAAACGCGGAGAAAAACCTGATTTATGTAAGCTTCTGCAGGGAAAAAATATTGATCACGCGATGTGAGCTGAATGCAAGAATATCACACATATGTTTGTGTGTGTGTGTGGGGGGCGGGGGGGTATTTGTTCATAAACATTGACTGACTTTCACTTCTTCCACCAGTAACATCCAGTTTTTTTGTTTGCTTCATTTTTCCTGTTTATTCCATACTGTTCTCTGACAATCTGAGACGATTTCTGCTTAGTAAAAGTAAATAGTTGTCATGGACGACAGATGTCTGCCACTGTCTCACTGCTATAATCAGTAAGTACCAGTATTGTAGCATATCCTTTTTATTCTGCATTCACTTTGGTCGATTCTTGTTAGTTTGCTGCGTCGCTTCACACCAAAAGGCCCCAGTCGTACACTTCTCGCTAGCTACTACCTGCAAATTGTGGGTTTAGGAACCTCCGCTAGCCGCTAATGCAATCTTCCGCTCGCTAAAGCCGCTACCCGTTATGCCAACTCCCTTACTCACATTGTAGGTGTGGCAATGGGCGTGTCTTTTGACCTTTCTGCAAACTTGGTAACTTGCGATCGCGGGTTTAGGGTTGCGTGTAGCAGGTGGTCTGACCACCCGCTACACGCAACTCACAAGCCACATGTCAGTGCGTACAAGAGCACGTCCAAATGGCATCAATGTGCGTCCACCTGGTCACATGTGAACGTGCACAAACGGCTCTACCTCTGGAATTAACTCTTGTATAAAAAGCATGATCTGGCCTCAGTTGAACCCCTGAAAAAATAGCAGAGATCGTCTTAAACGGTTTACTCGCCAGTTAAACCATAGACGACCAGAGCGTGTTTACTGGGAGGACACCAACTATCTGGGACTTTCAGGTAGCTGATAGAAATTGTCTGAGTAAAAATATTTATATGTATATATCAGTGCAGAGGAGGGGGAGGAAGGAAGAGGAGGAAGCTCTACAGCAGAGTCCCAGACGAGCTGCACACGAGAGCTGCTCTGATCTGGATGAAAAGACGTTCCATAGCGGTTAGCGGGTAGCGCAACCTGCTCTTAAAGGCAATGGCTACTGACGCACTGATTGGTTTAACAGGTGGAACGCCCTAACCACTCCTATGCATAATGTAGCAGGTAGCGCAGGTGGGATAGCAGGTTTAGCAAGGTGGAAGATTGCGTTCTTTGCGGGGGAACGCCCCTCCCGCTACCCGCTATGCCTTCAGTCTCCGACTGCCACCACCTGTTGTTCATTTGTAGCAGCGTTGCCAGGTGGGAAATGTAGGATCATCGTACCAGAGACTCAAAATTATTGTATTATATGGGAAATTATCGTACATCTGTCACAACCAAAATAACAAGCCCAATGATGAGCTATAGCTAAATATAATCAGTAGTGATAAATAGCGTCCCACAGGCACTCACAGCTTCATGGCGTAAGTACTGAATGGGTTAACGGGACCTCATCAGTCCCAACTTACAATTGCGTTAGACTAATGTGTCCCCCAAAAACAAATAAGAGGTGGGAACTAAGAACCAAATTATGAAGCCTGGAGACGATTTTGGAGACTAATTTTTTCCCTTGGTTTTTCTCTTCTGCTTAAAGTCTGTTTAAATCTCGCTTGCTCGACTTCCTGATCTGGTCCTGACTGTGAGGGTGTCGTGGGGCGGGCGCAGCTGACCATTCAGCCGATCAGGCTCGTTGTTCTGAGACAAACGCTTGGATCTCATGCTCAGCAAAGCACGATTGGCTGGAAACATGTCACATGGGAACAGTTGCCTTCAAGGTTCACAAAAAAAAACACACTCTTCGACAAACAGTTGTGGCAGGCAATAATTTGAAATAGTCAAATTATCGTACATTTGGCCTTTTTCTGGATTATTGATCGTACATCGTACAGAGGTCCAAATTATCATACAAATATGATAAATATCGTATACCTGGCAACGCTGATTTGTAGTGACTTCTTCCATTTGTGGTGACTAACTCTTTATTTCTTCCTCGTATGTTTTAACTGTCTTCTATTTTACTTGCTTTTAGACAAAGAATTTTCAGATTATTTTTGCTTTTGGTCAGCTTTGTTTAATACCCTGCAGCATTTTTTAAAACATTTTTAAAAAATCCTTTTCCATCAGAATGCAATAATTTTGAGAATGTCATAAACCTATATTTTATTCCCGATAGAACATAAAGAACATATCAGGTGTTAAAAGTGAGAAGTTTTACTATTTCGTGAAAAAATATCAGCTCATTTTAACTTTGACGGCAGTAACACATCTCAAAAAAGTTGAAACAGAGGCAACAAACGGCTGAAAAAGTAACAGGAGCAAATCAAACACAGATTGAGGAGCATTTGACAACTAATTAGGTTAGTTAGCAACAGGTAAGTGACACGACTGAGTGTAAAAGGAGCATTCCAGAGATGCAGAGCTTCTCGGATGGAAAGATGGACTGAAGTTTACCAACCTGAGACAAACTCCATTGAAAAGTTGTGGGACAGTTTCAGAAAAATGTTCCTCAATGTAACATTGTAAAGACTTTGAAGATCCCAACATCTACAGTCCATAATATGATCAGAAGATTCAAATAATCAGGAGGAGCATCTCAGTGCAAGTAAAAAGGCTGAAGGTCTTAACTGGAGGTTGGTGATCTTCAGATCAGATCCTCATTGCATCAAAAACAGATATGATTGTATCCCTGACATCACTGCATGGACTCAGGAACACTTCCAGAAGTTACTGTTGGGAACACAGTCCACCCCGTGACCCTTCAAGGATGAAACGGGTATGGATAATGGATGGATGGATGGAACACAGTCCACCATGAAATCCACAAATGCCAGTTAAAGCTCCAGCATGCAGACTGAAGAGGAGAGGAACCATCCAGTTGTTATCAACAGCTGCATCTCTGATAGTTGCATTAGTATCCATGGTGGGGGCAGCTGGAACATCTGGAAAAGCTCCACCAATGTTGAAGAGAACATAGAGGTCTCAGAGGTTTCATCAGGACGATGCTGAACCAGATACTGCATCCATCACAGCAGCATGGCTTCACAGGAGAAGAGTCCAGCTGCTGAACTGGTCTGTCTGCAGTCCAGAACATCTGGCTCATCATAAAGCAGAAACTCCTGCAGTGAAGGTCCAGGACTGTTGAGCAGCTAGAATCCTGCATCAGACCAGAGTGGGAAACATTCCTCTCCTAGAAGTCCAGGAACTGCTCTACTCACTCCCCAGATGTTTCCAGCCAGCTGTTAGAAGAGGAGGAGACGCTACACAATGCAGAACATCACTTTGAGATGTGTTGCTGCCATTAAAGTAAGAATGAGCTCACGTTTTCCATGAAATAGTCACTTTCAACATCTGATATGTTCTATAGGGGGAAAAATAAGGTTTCATGAGGTTTGACAATCATTGCATTCATTTTTTTAATTTACATTTTACACGTTTTTTTAGAATTGCATGTACAGTGATCCCTTGCCAATTCGCACTTTAAGTTCCGCTTCCGTTTAGTTATTTGCGGATTCCCATTAACCGCGAAAAATAAGGGATCACTGTAATATATTTCAATGCAGATTGTGGGATTTTTATTCTGAGATACTGTTCTTCGGAAGGCACAAGTTGGGAACCCTCTTCTGAGCCCTGTTGGATTTAATATTGTAGCAACCCTGACATGTTCATGTTATGATGTTCTGTTATTGTTTAGGTGTTCTGTGTTCAGATTACATGAGTTCATTGAATGCATCTCGAGCTGAGGCAGGCAGGTTATTGGGTAGAATAGGTTAGAGGGTGGGACTAGCAAAAAAAAGAGAGACGGAAGCCTGTGTGTTGGTGAGAGCCCGAGGGCGCCTAACGAAGGAGCTGCTGTGTATTCTGTACTGTCTTGTTTTTTTTTTTGGCGTGGTTACGGCCGACAGTAACCGGTTCTGTTTAAATAAAGCGACGGTTGTTGAGCACCTTTTCGCCTTTCCTTCTATCGCGTCCAGCCGGACGCTACAATATCCTGCCCAAACACACTTTCACACAACCTGAGGAAATAGGAGATCAAACCAGTGATCTCTCAGCTGAGAGACAGCCGTACAGCTGGGTTAGGAGCCTGTTAGTCTGATTAAAACTGTTTGGTCTTATGAGCTAACCGGTGGCATCATCAGCATATAATGAAACCAGTTAGCTCCCAGTGTCATAACTAAACCCACCACCAGGCCACCAGCGTTGCTCACATGGATCTGAGGCCATGCTGAACAAACTCACCTTTTCTCATCCATCTGTCCCCCTCCGGCACCGCTCATTATTAATCTCCATTCATCTTTTGATTGCAGGAGCTTCAGCTCATTTTGATGTGTCTTCCACACCCCATTAAAGACCGACCTCATGCAGTAATCAGTACACTAGAGGAAATAACGGTGTCCTTTAAATGAAACCGATTTTTAATCACTGAAGCATGAAGTTCTGCCTCATCCCTTCTCGTCGGGCAGCTTTAAGAAAAACACGGCTGAGATTCGGCTAATGAGAGCCCTTAGCAGACCCATTTTTCATTTGCAAGAACAAAGGAAACAGTCAGCACTCTGGTTTGGTATTAATGAGAACATCATCTGTGCCGCAGATCAGTTTTTCTCTCCACAACTCAAATCAAGTCACTCGACCAAAAGCCTTTTCAGCTCTGAAAACACTGCTGATGGATGAGTGTCTGCAAATGCTGTGAAAATCTCTGCATGTCATTCTTTTCTGTGTGCTGCGGATTATTCACAGGGAGCAGTGAGATGCCCATAATGCCATTAACGGAATCATGCTTTTCAAGTATTTATTTTCCTCTCAAGCAGCTTCACTTAATTATATCAATTATACAACCATCCATTAACGTGCAGATTCCCTTAGAAGTGCGGGCTATCGACAATCAGCCATGCATGTTGTGATGAATCACCGGGACGAGTCAAGCTCTCCAAAAGCAGTGGTACGGCCGTGGAGTATTAATCACAGCAGGACAGATTATTACCCGTCCTCCATCCATCTTCTGCTGGTGGCTCTGTAGCATCTAAACAAACAACGGCGTGTTGGTATTATCCAAAAATGTACAGCGTGTTATGAGCCAATGGCTCTCTCTGAAAAAGATACTTGTATTGTTTCATTTCTTTAATCAACAATATATGATTTGGGATAATAAAGTTGCAGAATTGTACAGTAAAAAGAGATTTGTAACTAACAGCAAATATATCCATCCATCTTTTATATCAGGGGTATTCAATTAAAAGTTACTGAGGTCCAGTTACTAAATTTTGCCTAAGTAGAAGGTCCGAACCGAAGTCCCAAATTTTGAAAAAGTAACTAATTTTTATTTTTACTTCAAATGCAGGAAACATTCCAACATATTCCATATCTTTTATCCTAAATAAAAGCAGTCCCATGCATTTAAATAAGCTTAAGGCTGTTATTTCAAATCAAACATAAGTAAAACCTCAGAATAAAATCAATAATACAGTGATCCCTCGCCAATTCGGGCTTTAAGTTCCACGGTTTTAGTTATACGTGGGTTTTTCAGAAATATATAATAAAATAAAACATTTTTTTTTTAATTGCAAAAACATAACAGGATGTTGTGCACGTTCTCTCTAAAGCCCTAAATGTTGTGAGTCAGCGCCTGGCCCCTTTAAGGTGGCCTTATGGGTAATGGAGTGGCCTTTTGGGTAATGGAGTGTGTGTGACGTGGGACGGCAGAACTAAAACAGGGTTAGATTAAAAGTGGAATGAGCATCAACAGCAGCCCAGCGTGCATAGAGCTCCGGCTCCAGTTTGCGGATTTTGATTTTCGCGTGGGGGTGCCGGTCCCCATTAACCATGAAAAATAAAGGATCACTGTAGTGCAAGTCCACGCCTGAAGAATTGAAGGCCTCTTCAAGTAAAAAATTAAACCCTGAAAAAACTAAAAAGTGCAAAAAAGGGTGTTGGCTTTTTCATAAAACATTTTTCTCTGAACTGTCCTTTCTTCTTGAATTAAAGGCCACTTTAAATAAAAAAGTAAACTCATGTACATTCAGGAAACATTAACTAAAAAGTGCAAAAAAAAAAAAGTGCTGTGTTCATCTCATAGTGGCAATTCACACTTTGAATCAAAGCCACGGTCTCAGAGCTTATGAGGCCGACAGGCTTGGAACTGCTGACCGGGAGTATAAACATATATTTGGCTGTCAGTTCGTCTTTAAACAACAGTTTTTAGTGTCTACCTTTCTCTTTTTCCAGCAAGCCATGACGTCTCCATGGTATCTACTCTGCTTTCTTCCTGCGCTGTTGCTAACGTCAGGGCTAAAGTTTGTGCTTGTGTGACTGATTTTGGGTTTGCTGGGAATAATGTAGGGGTGGTTTGGTTTGGCAGTGTAATGAATTCTGGGGATCTTATCTTGATTTGCACGGAGAATTTGCATGTGGTCACTGTATTCTAGTTGATGCGATGTCAGAGACGGACTTTGGCCATGTGTGGCTCCGTTGCCAACAACAAACACGTTTCCAAGCTGCGTCTCTGACTACCAGCTAGATAACCGTATTAATTGTAGTAGCAGCGCCCGCTGTAAATATCCACGATCGTTGTTTAAAACCGCTCTGTTAAAATGACACTACTTATTTTTAGCATTGGTCACGGGTCTGGACAGAACCATCTCCACTCATCCGAGTCCGCTGTTGCGTGAAGCCCGTCTTATATCCATTACTACTGTCTTTGTTGATTACACTGTATATATTATGGTCTTCAGATGTTCCCCTGCATAAATATTTCAGTTGATTTCTACTGATGCGATTGTATTTTTTTGCCCTGCAGCGTCTCCGACTGTCCCTCCGCTGCACTCGGAGCATTTCAAGCCCTGCCACGAGAAGGACCTGGCCTACTGCCTGAATGGCGGCGAATGCTTTGTCATCGAGACGCTCAGCGGCCCCCACAAACACTGCAAGTAAGTGATTCAAATATTCCTGCATCTTTCCTCCATTCTGCTCCACTTTTCTGCTGCACCTGTAACCCAGGGATCTAGAGTTTTCCTTGCTGTATTTACGGTTGGCTTAATGAGACTTTGCTATTTACGTCAGATGTTGAGCATGTGCAGTTTTGCCTTCAAACAGCCTAAAACTAGCATAACCGGAGAGGGGATATATATATCTTTTCTTACATTATGCAGATTCCAAGGTGACCTACAGTCGGGGCCTAAAAACAGCAGCACATCATCCATCAAAAGTTCTCAATTCCCTCCTCCTCTGCTGTTGGTCCGCATATTTAGTCTTGAGCAAACACTTGTAAATTCTCAGCACAAGCTAATTACACAACTCGTGTGTTTTATATCACCATTCTCATCTGGCAGCCCACTCATCACACATCTAATGATTTTGCGTTCAGGCATGGAGATACTGAGCTTTGAGATCAATGACTGTAACGGCTGTGAATCCGAGCTGACAGCTCCCATCCCCGGTAAAGCAGTAGCTGAAAGTCTTTAAATATGCACTGACAGAAACGTGGGAAATGAGGACGACCTCTCTTGGAATTGTCCTTCGCGATTGTGTCTGTAAAAGTGTAAAAATAATGACAGGCCTGCATCGTGGAAGTCATCACTAAACGTTTGCTTTTGGAGGGAGGCACTGCACAGACGTCTGATAGAGGTCCAGTTTGGATGCGACCTTTTGTTGACCTCATGTGCAGTTAGGTTTTAGGCACAAAAACTCCCTGGTTAGTTTTGGTGGCAACTAGGGCTGTATGGATACACTAATCTTGCGATACGATATATTTGGCTCACGATACGATATATATCGATATTCATCCTACAACACATTTACATCATTTTCTGAAGGATTTTAACGGGACAAAGTGATTTTGGTGACATCTTGTGAGTGTTCCAATGACTTGAATTAATTGAACCGAAAGCATCAATTACACATTATATGGCTGACAGGCAGCTTGCAAATGCTGGACAAAATGAATAAAAGACAATAGGATAGCGGGGCTCCATCGCGTTCACCATGCATCTATAGCTGGCGTTTTCCACCACTGAATACGGTCTCAAATCCTGACAAATAAAGTAAGCAATGGACTCCGTCATTTTCTGCGACCTAGGTGAAGTAGATGAAAACTGATGGCAACAACTGCCGTCACTGTCCAGCGTGGTTTGTTTCGGATCGCGCCGCAACTTCTTGGGCTAGCTCTCAGTTAGCATTAGCTTGTCTGGGTGGTGACGTTTCAGGTGGGCTCACAGGTTGGTGGTATTTTCAGAGTACTTCACATTTGTGTGACACAGCTTGCAAACCGCCATACTTTTGTCTAAATCTTCGTTTTCTTTTTTCTATTTAAAACTGAACTGCTCCCACACATCTGCTTTTAAGCACGCAGGCGCTGCGTTTATACTCGCTGCCATCCTCCTGACTGGCTCAGCTCTAGCTGGAAGAGAAAGAAGTTGGCTTCTGGATAACTTGTTAGAAATGCTCTACAGCAGTGATTCCCAAATTGTGGGCCGCGCCCCCCTGATGGGCCGTCATGGTACTGCAGGTGGGCCGTGAGAGGTCATTAAAATTAAACAATTATGTTTTAAATCCTCGATCTTTTTTTAATATGTTTTTAATTACTGTAAAATATTAACAACATGATTTAAAAACGTTAAGAAGTAACAACACAAACCAGTTAAGTGTTATTCTACCGTCATCTTAACTTAATATGACAAGTGTCAACTTATTTGTTGACCCCTTACATTAATGTCAGAACATAGCTTCTAGTCCTGAATGTTGATCACAGTTGTGATTAAAGGTTTCGCTGGGCCATGAAGATTTTTCACATTTCAAATTGGGGCTTGGTATTCTGAAGTTTGGGAATGGCTGCTCTACAGCGACACTAGCGGCTGGCTGACTTAATGGCTTAATGGCAGGACACGGGGCTTTTGAATGGAGCTTAGAATATCGATACCCGCGGCTGAAATATTGATACTCCCTGGGGAAATAAAATATCGATATATATCGCAGAATTGATAAAATCGCTCAGCCCTAGCACTAACGATACTTTTGACCTCTGGTTGAGGCTCCGGCCGTGTCATAGAGGCGAGGGCTGATGAAAGATGGAAGGGACCAAACCATTTTCTGTCCATCAAAAATAAAAATGAAACAAATAAAAAAAAATAACATGCACCTGAGCTAAAAGGTTCTTCAATCACTTGTCAGACAAGACCAGACTTGACGTATCCCAACATGAAGAACTGCTAACGACCTCCTGGTTCTCAGATCTTTGTGCACCAGCCATTTTAGAGTGCAACATTCAAAATGATCTTCTATCTCACGTCTTATTGTGGCCGTGCATGCGTATTTGTCCTAGATTTGAAGAACAGAGCTCATGGGCACTTATCCCATTGGAATGCGGAGCCTCTTACTAATTAAGTCCCAGAACAACTTATTCCAAAGTCTAACCTCAGGACTTCCACACGACCTGTTTTCCAGACTGTTTTACCTCCCCACCCCCACTCCCCACCCCCTCCAGCTATGAGTATACGACTGTAGTCATGTGAGGGTGTCTATATGGAGTTTGTTTGTTCACGAGCACTAAATTAAAAATGAAGAAAAGCGAATTTGACTACTGTAGAAGAATATTGTTATATAGGAAATATTTCATTGTGTGTGTGGTCTGAATGCATTACTGCAAAACCTGCTTCTAGTCAGAGCCCAGCGCCAACTTTATTTTAAAAGTGCAAGTTGTGCAACTGCAAGCACTTAAGGAATATACAGTCATAAATCACGGCTGGCAAATGGACTGACCCCATGAGACATCAAGTATCTTTTGGGCTCTTCGTATGCAGAGATGTAAAAAGCACTTTAAGAACTTAACGGCTGCCGCCTCTAAGTTTTTTTGTTTTGTTTTGTTTTTGGAGAAATTGGGTACAAGGCTCATTAAGTCATCTAATTATTTTGCAGACAGCAGCCGTCTTCCTCTGCGTATTAGGTTTCTCTGATTCGTTTAACACACAATCTTCTCGCCAAACATATCAGGTTACTGTAGAAAGTCAAGAGGACGGCAGGCTGGTGACATGCACGTAAAAATACCAAGTCAATCCCGGGCACCGGAACTGGTGTCATCAAACCATAAAAGTGTCAGAGTCTTTTCCAGTGTCTTTGTTTGGGAAACAAAAAAGACAAAAAGAAGCAGAGAAAATGAAATAGAAAATCTAAAACACTAGTATGAGGGGATGTCGCCCTCCTCGCTTGCTCATAGCTGTTGCCATGACAACATCCTCTATGGCAAGCTTAGCTGTTAAAAAGCGGAGGTTTGCGATGTACTGGCCTTGATCAGACTGTCTGTGAATGTTAATGTGTGCAGAGACACAGAGGGAGAGGCGAAATCTGCACCCAGTTGATCTCTTCTGCTTAATCGTGTGGAAATGAGCTTTTCTAAAGGAATAATATGGATCATCTAGCAATATGGCACTCATGCTGAATCTCTGTAACTGTGAGATTACAGAGATCTGTGATGAAGCAGTAAAACTGTGATGTATTTCCGTACTTTATTTAAGGAATAACGGAGTTCAGAAGGGGTGAAACCTCGGTCCTTTGTATCTGCTTCAACTAAAATGATTTGGCCTTTTTCTGAGTCAAACTCCATCCATCCATCATTCATCTATCATTCATCTATTGATCATCCATCCATCCATCATCCATCCATCCATGATCAATGGATGAATAATGGATGGATGGATGATGGATGGATGGATGATCATTCATCTATCATTCATCCATTGATCATCCATCCATCATCCATCCATCCATTATTTATCCATCATCCATCCATTATCCATCATCCATCCATCCACTGATCATCCATCCATCCATTATTCATCCATCATCCATCCATCCATTGATCATCCATCCATTATTCATCCATCATCCATCATCCATCCATCCATTATTCATCCATCATCCATCCATCATCTATCATCCATCCATCCACTGATCATCCATCCATCCATTATTCATCCATCATCCATCCATCCATCCATCCATCCATCCATTATTCATCCATCATCCATCATCCATCCATCCATTATTCATCCATCATCCATCCATCCATTATTCATCCATCATCCATCATCCATCATCCATCCATTAATCATCCATCCATTCATCAATCATCCATCATTCATCAATTCATCCATTATTCATCCATCCATCCATCCATCCATCCATCCATCCATCATCTATGCCCGTTTAATCCTCTGCAGGGTCACAGGGATCTGCTGGACTCTATCCCAGCTCTCTTCAGGTCTACAGTCAGGGGTCCACCTGGACAGGTCTCCAGTCCATCACAGGGCCACATGTAGACAAACAACCATGAACACTCATCCCTCCTCCAGGTGATCTAGAACCTCCAATTAACCTGACATGCAGGTCTTTGGACTGATGGAGGAAGCTGAAGAACCTGGAGGAAACCCACACAAGCACCTTCATATGAATTTGTAATAATAAACAAAAAAAAACAATTACAGTTTGAGGTTTGTAAATGTATAAATGTTAAAATGAACATCAAAAGAAGATGGAAACCAGTCTGCATTATGTTTCAGTTGACATGCTGTCAGACACTGATTTATCTCCGTCAACAAAACAATGACAAATTTCACTGCAGGCTCTGGATCAATGAATAATCCCAGTCAATTTGTGCTTGAAATAAATTGAGACAAATCAGGTTGCAAAGGTGTGATCAATCCAGGCATTGTAACGGGGGAAGGATTGAACCTGTTTGTGGCCACATGTGTCACTAAATTAATCATTTTTATTTGTGAGATGAGACTTGATTCTTTTTTCAATGATTTTTTTTTCTTTTTTTTCTAAAGTGTCATAACTCAAGCATCAAGTGGTGTTCCTGAGCAGCTGTAAAACAAGTGCAGACTGTCCCCCGGAGTGCTATTTAGCACCGACGGTGCGCCGCGCTCGTGCAAACCGTGCAGGACAGAGATGTGTGAGTCCTCTCGCACACGGGAGGGCGACACGTACAGCGCTGCTCATCGCTTCGGGCAACATAGCCGAGCGTTTAATAATTAGTGCTCACTTAACCAGTAAATTAGTCAGCGTGCTAAGATAATATTTTTTGAAAAAATGGAAAGAGGCGAAGCTGCTCACTTCTAAAAGTTTGTGATGCTGAAATTGATTAATTACTTTTGCAGATTTATACTTAAAAAAAAAACAAAAAACACTGAACACAATTTCAGTGTAATTACTGGCTCAAATAATTATCAAAGTCCCACCGTGCTGTCTGAAAGGACAGAGGGGCATCAGTTCATCTCCACTCTCATGGGATCAGTTATTCTGTCTTCACGGTGCAGCGACGTTAGTGGCTAGTGGCCCGTCATCGGTAGTTCAGCCCGGCTGAGGTCTGGACATTAACCAAGCCTTTACGACACCTTGACTGTGAAGCGCAGGTGATCTTGTTCTTTTCTGCTGTGGATCTGCTCCTGTGTTTGGGATCACTGTCCTGTTGCAAGACTCTGTTTGAGCCGAGCTTTAGCTTTGGACTCTAGAATAGTTAAACATGCAGAGGGCTTCATGCTTGACTCAACGTCTGCGAGGTCTGCAAGGTCCCCAGGTCCTCGGGTTGCAACACAAAGCTAAATTATGAATCATAAACCACTGCGCTGATAGGCAAATAAGGTGCATTATGGTTACAAATATTTACTATGATCTTGTCTGCTCAAATGCCATTGTTTCAGGTGTACATGTATGTTCAGATGCAGCTTGGTGGTGGTACCAGAGGCACAATGACAACCCTTGCTTCAACGATCCATGCTGACGGCTAACCGAGGCCGCTGGAATCTAAGATGTAGATCTTCAGTCTGTTTCCCTGAGCATTGTGCGGTCTGACTTTGGGGTGAATGTCCTGGGATATCCATGACAACTGTACCAAATGTTTTCCAGTCGTGAATAAGTGGCAGATTCCAAATTGTTTGGAGGTGGCTTCATAATCCTTCCCAGGTTGATTGGCAGCAGCAGTTTCTCATCGAAGATCATCCATGATGTTGTTCTAATTAATAAGGTCTATTTGATCAGCAGCACCAGGTTGCTGCTTACTCTCTCTCTCCTGGTACTTAACCGAAAAAACCCTGACCCCCTTTTTTAGCAAAACCGCCTAAAATGACATACCCAAATTAAAATGATTGTAACTTCTAAACTGTTCTGTCCACATGGATGCATTAAAGTGTTCCATAAAGAAAACACTCTGTAGTTTCTTATAAAACTGTCAGGAACACTCTAGGTGATACAGAGACAGAGTAATGGACAATTTTGTTCCGCCTGAAATAAAAAATGACTTTCAGGATGAATAATAGTCTGAATATTCATCTGAAATAGTAAATGACAGTATGAGGCTGTAGCCACACTATAACTGAACATGTGTTTCAAATTTGAAGAAGATAGCACAACATATGACCATTTTACAGTGGTCTTTTCATTAAAAAATCTAGGCGCAGCTCCAAAAAGGCCTTTGGAGACTCCAAATGAACACATGGTAACCAAAATGATATTCTGAGACAATAGGTACTTTTTCCTTTACATTTTGCTATTTTTCATCATTTTGAGTTAAAATAGTCGCAAATTTGCCATTTTTAAATTTACAACTAGTTTTTGGTATTACCATTAACCACATACTAACATACATAACTGTGTAAAAACCACCAATTCATAATATATTTGATGACTACAAATATATATGACTACATGTGGAGCATATATACTTTTTAAAATATATGTTACAGTTAAGGTTTTGAGGTTATGAGGGCTCAATTGCATGAAGGTCAAGCAGGGAGAAGGCAGGAATAATGTTCACTGTCTGAAGAGTCCTCAAAAATCTTCTCCAGTGCCTCCTGGATACTAAAACGTGTTTTTGACTCTCTTTGAGCCATTTAACCGTGAAGTAAGTTATCTTATTTTACGCGAGTTATTTTGCTGCTTGCACTGCTGAGCGCTCTGCGTAAATGCGCACATGCAGGACTGGGGGGGGCGCACCGCTATGCGCAGGCATAAAACGGCTCAGGTAAAGTCGAATTACACATGCAATACGTCATTGGAAAGCTTTTTTTTTTTTTTTTTTTGTAACTTTTATTTATCAATAATCAAACAGTTGTAAAGTTTTTTTTTTTTTAACAATCAAAGATCATAAACCAAAAGTGGAAACATCTAAATGTACATGAACATGAACAATCCCCCCACCCCCACCACCCTCACCACCCTGGTAATTTTAAAGAAAAATATGTCACTGTTGGTTGGGATGACCCCCACTCTCTCTGCGAACATAAGACTAAACAAAAAAGCATAAAAAACAAATTTATGAATGAATCCAAAGTTTGATAAAGGATAATGAAGGATAATAAGTAAATAAAAACAAAATGTAATAAAATAAGAGGATATACCAACTAAGTAAATAAACAAAGAATTTAGAGAACAACAACAACAAAAAAAAATTAAATAAATTAATTAAATGGATTAAAACACAAAAATAAAGTGCCAGTGCTAATTATTATGTATTCGTATTAGTAGTTGCTTGCTCCTCAGTCGTCATTGGAAAGGTTGATCTATGCTCTAAAAGGCGGAAATGACGAATCTAAGGTCCGCCTTGTAGCTGTCAATCAAATGCATTGCAAAGAGAGTCACCGGAAATTCGAACAAAGCCATCTTTGTTACGGGAAGATGATTCCTCTGCTTGAAAAACTACGATCAGAAATCAAACAAAACTTTTTTACACTTCTAATATGGTACTGAATTGCAAAAAAGTGCTTTAGTTATAAGTAATAACATTTATTGACACTAAATCTCAATAAATGATCACGAGAATTCAACCGTACATGAAGAACCAAGCTTGTTCAGGGCATTTCTCAGCAACCAAAAATCGATGGAGTGAGCATCTTTCTGTTTATAGACAAGCTAAGCCTCTGTCAACAAACAGGGACCGGATTCAAACCGTTTCTCCGCGTTTTCTGGGACTTTTACCGACGAAAAACGGTAAGTGCTGACTTTCACGACTTTCGGCTTTTATGTCTTTAGGCACCTCTTGTGCAAGATATATAAGAGATGAAAGAAAAACGGTATTATCTTTGCAAAGAGGAGACTCTGCAGAGTTCAATGATACCAAACACAGCTATGACAGATGAAGTGATCGTTCTGTACGAGTCATTTTTAGACAAAATTATTACACAATGAGGACGCCGGCATCCTCGTCGGGTACATCAGGTTAAAATCTAAGGTTTTATCCCAGACTGCATTGCAAGCTGTTACAATTGTTCTCTCACCAGGTGAGGCACCTTTTTCAACAGGAAACATCTTCTCAGTTCTCACAAAACTTGTTCTAATTCAAACTGATTAGGAGTTGATCTGATGATGATTTTTCTGCTTGTTTACCTCTTTCCGTCAGTTTTCTTGCTCTCACAGTTCTCACGCTATGAGCCGTGACGTTCAGAAGCTTTGCATGCGTCTCAAGCAACTGTGAACATGACATGGAGGTCAGTATGAAAAAAAAAATCAGATAAAAGGACCAGTTCAGACTTAGACAAAGCTGACAAAGAATCATTTTGCATCAGTCACTTGCCAGGAATTCTTGTGTTTTCTGTCTGCTGGCAGCAGAGAAACCACTTCTTTCTGGAGTGGAGCCACCCTTTCATTCCTTCAGTCCTCCTCGTCCCCCTCCTCGTCTCTCTGGAGACCGGCCTCGTCTTCCTTGGGTGACCTCGAGCTTTACCTCGGCGTTCAAGCGGAGAGCGACGCTGCCGGATCAGCCGAGCCTCACAGGTGCCAAGTCTGGCTGCACGCTGGAATACACAGTGCTTCCTCAGACGTGCACGCGACGACAAGCTAATTAACAGCAAGCACGCATGAAACTGAAAGCATCGCCGCTTTCAGGCTGCCAGTAAACTCTGAGATTAAGATGAATGAGAAAAGAAGAGGCGCTTTTGGAAGTGAGCGACTCAGAAGACCTGTTTCTGCATCTACAGATGATGATTATTTCACACTATAGAAAGATCTCTGTTTGAATGTAACAGTACATTATTTTAGAAAGTGGCACAAGATTAAAGAGGACCAAAACCATGAACAGGCATTTTCTCGCTGAGGTCAAATACTATATTTGCAGTATTTCAAGATGATTTCAGTGCCCTCCGTCATCATCCATCTGGAGGTGTCTCTTTTGATTCCTCTGTGAATCATCTTCTGGGTTGATGATAATAATAATATATACGTTCTTCAAGTATGCTCATTTTAGACACTTTTCTGTGCTGGCAAACATGCCGTTGGTTGAAACACTTCTGCCTCTCGACTTTCTACTTATTTTACATGCACCTTTGGAAAATTCAGAGTACCGACTCAGTGCTCACCGACTCCTGAAGACACATCGTTCTCATGAAGCTTTAATCTTGGTCTTCCTGAAGTCCTTATAGCAGACATGTCAAAGAGCACATGCAACCACTCAGACACGTGAGTTTCACCTGAAGAGACAGTGACACTCCAGCGGCGGGTTCGGCCGAAGTCGAGGAGCGTTCAGAGGATAAAGGTGCTCTGTGCAGGATCATTTCTGACGGCAGGGATTTACCTGGAGAAGAAGTCCTCCAACCTCGACCGTGGACCAGGAAGGCCAGATTTGTGTTTGTGCAAGTAAACAGAGCAAAGCAAAGATCTGTTCCCATGATGAGAAAAACCGCGACCAGTGATGAAATTCACAGAAACCATTTGGTTTCCATTCAAAAGAAAGAAACACTTTTTCTCTGAGCCGCTCCATTTCATCCTTTTTAGTCTCCTTATAGCCTGTTCTCACTCTGTTTTTCTCTCTTCTTCTCTGTTACTTAGTCGATTTCTCTGAACCCTCGTCGCCATCTGTGAGATAATGATGCCACACCAGTGGGAGTCTGACTGGTGACTCTCTGACAGTAATAAACAAGGCTGATGCCACGGCATGCTTTCGAGGTGGGAGAGAATTAAACGGATAAGAGGACGTTTATTGTGGCTGGAAGGCGCCAGTTTTTAGCGAGTGAATCCTCCAAACCGCACAGCGGAGCACTCGCTGTGTCTGGGATCAGAGAACTGAAGCTAGGAGGGAGCTGAGGACGGGCGAGACAAACGTGGAGGAATCAAGCAATGACCGCGTTGTTTTTCCTGTGTTTGTGTATATTTTTGTTCTTTTTCTTTCAGAGACATGGCGGCTGGGATGAGATGGGAGCGTGAGCAGCGGTGGCCCCGCCATCAGCTACGGGCTGATTTAATTAGCGCACAATGAAGGCTTGATGATCTCTTGGCAGCTCAGTTACGGAGTTACATAAAGGCGGTTAAATGCAGTTCAGCCACGTTCAAGCTCTTTTTTTTTCTTTTTTCTGGCATCAGTAAACCCGTCACACTGCAACCCATTAGGTTCTGCCTAATCAAATGCACTTAATTACTGAAAAAAAATGTGTGTGAGTATATATATATATATATATATATATATATATATATATATATATATATACAGTGGAGGAAATAAGTATTTGATCCCCTGCTGATTTTGGCAGTTGTCATACTAAGAAATTCATTAACAGTCTCAGACTTCTATGGCAGCTTTATTTTAACAGTTATAGAAAAATTACATGAAATGAAAAATAAAATTCAATTTGCAAATCATTGAGGGAAATAAGTATTTGATCCCCTAGCAAAACATGATCTACTTGGTGGTAAAACCCTTGTTAGCAGCACAGCTGTCAGACGTTTCTTGTAGTTTCTTACTAGGTTTAAACACATCAGGAGTAATTTTGGTCCACTCCTCTCTGCAGATCATCTCCAAATCCTGAAGGTTTTGAGGCTTGCGCTTGGAAACTCTCAGCTTCAGCTCTCTCCATAGATGTTTAATAGGATTAAGGTCAGGAGACTGGCTAGGCCATTCCATGACCTTGATGTGCTTCTTATGGAGTCACTCCTTTGTTTCCTCGGCTGTATGTTTTGGGTCGTTGTCATGCTGGAAGACCCGTCCACGACCCATTTACAATGTCCTTGTGGAGGCAAGGAGGTTGCCACCCAAGATTCTGTGGTACATGACCCCGTTCATCTTCCCATCGATGCGGTGAAGTCGACCTGTCCCCTTAGAAGAGAAACACCCTAAAAGCATAAGGCTTCCACCGCCATGCTTGACAGTAGGGATGGTGTTTTTGGGGTCATATTCAGCATTTCTCTTCCTCCAAACACGTCGAGTTGAGTTGAGGCCAAAGAGCTCAATTTTGGTCTCATCTGACCACAGCACCTTCTCCCAGTCTCTTTCTGAGTCATTAATATGTTCGTTATCAAACCTGAGTCGGGCCTGGACATGAGCCTTCTGGAGCAGAGGGACCTTGGACCACTGCAGGATTTTAAACCATTGCGTCTCAGTGTATTACCAATAGTTTTCTTGGTGACTGTGGTCCCAGCTGCCTTGAGATCATTAACCAGCTCCTCCCGTGTAGTTCTCGGCTGATCTCTAACCTTTCTCATGATCATTGAAACCCCATCTTCCATGGAGCCCCCAGCCTAGGTTGATTAACAGTCATGTTGGACTTCTTCCACTTCCAAATAATTGCACCATCAGTTGTCACCTTATCATTCAGCTTCTTACTTATGGTTTTGTAGCCCATTCCAGCCTTGTGGAGTTCAACAACTTTGTCCCTGACATCTTTTAACAACTCTTTAGTCTTGCCCATGGTGGAGATGATGGAGTATTACTGAGTCTGTGGGCAGATGGCTTTTTATACAGGTGACTATTTGGAACAGGTGTCTCTCATGCAGGTAATTACTTCAGTGAGATTAGGAGTATGCAGTGGTCTGTGGGAACCAACACTGGTCAAGGTTGGTCGGGGATCAAAAACTTATTTCCCTCAATGACTTACAAATTAATTTTGATTTTTTTCATTTCATGTAATTTTCTCAAATTTTTTTTTAATATTCTTTCTATAACTGTTAAGATAAAGCTGCCATAAAAATCTTAGACTGTTCATTTATTTCTTAGTATGACAACTGCCAAAATCAGCAGGGGATCAAATACTAATTTCCTCCACTATATACACATTACACCACTTCCCTGTTTCAATTTTTCATTGGAATGGAGAAAAGAAAAAAAAGAGAAAATGAAGAAGAAAAAGAGGTTGAAAGTATTTTTCCTTCAGAGAGCTCCCCGGCTCTCACAGCTGTCCGCCCTCATCACCGGTCTGAAGAGTTCATGAGCTACAGTCAAACTGTCTGCGTTGCTGCCGCTGCTACAACCGGTGCTACAACTGGTGTTGAAATCATGGCGGATACATAAAACTCCTGCGCTTTTCTTTCTCATCCTGTATACCTGGATTATTTCGGCTAAAATGAAAAATGACCAAAAAGGTCCAGTTTTGTGGATGGGGAGGGATCGGGTACAGAGGAGAATAGGCTATAGAAAGGCAGGGATCCACCTGGACAGGTCTCCAGTCCATCGCAGGGCCACATATAGACAAAGAACCACACACACTCACAATCCCTCCTCCAGGTGATCTAGATCCACACCAGTTAACCTGACATACAGGTCTTGGACTGATGGAGGAAGCTGTAGAACCTGGAGGAAACCCACACCAGCACCAGGAGAACATGGAAACTCCACCCAGAAAGACTTGCTGAGGTTCAGACCAGGAACCTTCGAGCTGGGAGACAACATGCTGACCACTAAGACACCGTGCTGCCCTTTGTTAGTTTTAATTAACTAAATTTAACAAGTTTAATTATGCTATGGCATTAACTCACCCAGTTCAGTAAACAGCACAGACTTCTGTGTGGGTATGTTCAATCTCTAAATGGCAAACACAACACTGTAAATATTCTCATTTGTGAAATGTAATAGCATAAATGAATTTGTCAAAGCTGAGGTGAGGATTTAAAGTGACCAGCTGCTGTCTGTTGTTGAGGTGTTTCACATATTTGAACATGTTCTGCAGGCGTAACAACATACATGATTTTTGCCAGCAGAAATGGATAAATCTGCTCTGCAGGCAGAAAGTTCTGAGTAATGGCACTCCAACAAATTACAGTCATTAATCACAGAGATTTCTTCTAGAAGAGCTCTCGCAGACTCAGTTAACTGCAGGTTTTTTGTTGTTTTTTTTCTTTTTTTTCACAGATTGGTGAAATGCAGTAGAAAATGGGGGGCACAAACCAGTATTCATGTCCATCTGCACAGTTTTTTATATGGAACATAACTAGGGATGCACGATAACTGTTTTTTAATACCGATACCGATAACCGATAACTTCCAACACCTAAAGGCCGATACCGATAACACACACATAAACCTAAGATCATTACATCAATACGATGAACTACACCAAAAACAGTTTTGACTCTTTAAATATTTTTTTTTTCCAATGAAAAACTATTGGCAAGCCTCTCAAACATTTTCGTAAAGCTATTAGACAAACCTATTTGATATCTCACATCAACTTAAATAAATAATTACTTACTGATATAAAAAGCTCAGTTTGCTCCGGCCTCAGGTTCACTGCTGTCTGCTTTATTAAAGGCCCACTTGGCAACAGCTTCCCATCTTTGGAAAGAAGTGAAGGAAGGAATGGTATAAAAACATAAAGGCTCCTGTAACTGATGAAAATACATGCATCAGAATTACAAACTGAAAAAGTGCATTCAAAAAGCTTACAAAGATTAAAAAATTAATGCACTGACACAAGTTAGATTCAAACATTTCTATGTAAACAAACTTATAAAGTGCACTCCACAGTAACAAAAAAATTACATTTAAAGGATTTTGGCTTATGGTTCCATTCAAATCAATACCTTTAAAGTAAATGAGGTTTTTTTTATTTTTTATTTTTTTCATGGAAGCTTGAGATGAGAGAGTGAGTGGGGAGCAGAGGGACTTACTGCTGGCTTGCTCACGTTAACGTGCTGACCAGCCCAGCGTTCTCATACGATTTCAAGACCTTCAAAAGAGATGGTTACATTTTGGATGGCTGATCAGGTTTGAAGTATTAAAGCTTGTGCTATTTTTCCCTCCTCGTGGAATTCACTTGGAGCATTTGTCACAAATAACCAACAAACTATCTTCTCTGAAACTTCAACCAAGTTCCATACAATTGCTGTTATGTTGTTTGTTTTCATCAGCACCCTGTGCAGCACACTGCATTTAAGGTGTAACATAAATTCCCACGTTCCCTCGTTTGCTTGTCGTTCATTTGGCCTTTTCTATTTTATGTGTAACATGTGGGAAAATACTGCGAACATCAATTCAAGTTAGCAACTACCAAAATGATGACCAAGTTAAGAAGTTGTTTTCTGGCATGAGGGAGTATTCTTGATTTTCCTGATTGAGAAATCGTTTTTCTGATTATGCTGACGTAACTTGAACATAACATTCACTGCTGGTTTTTCGGGTCTCAGAGGGAGCGAGGCACTGCCGTGTTGACAAAAATATATCTGTTATCAGGACTATTCATCATGATATCGGACTTATGAGAATGATGTCACAATTTCCTGTTATCGGCCTGATAATTATCGGCCTGATAATTATCGTGCACCCCTAAACATAACCATGTTTGTATGTGGTGACTCTGCTTAAATGTAGACACTTTCAGACAATCTGGCACCACAATGTCACGTCAGCAGGTCATAGGTCAACATGGAACACTTTTCCTTTTACGTCCACCCAGACAGAGGGCCCGATCTTGCGCCAAACCTCCAAAACCTGCTATTAAGGGATAGCAGGTATTAGGAGGGGCGTTCCCCCACAAAGAACACAATCTTCCACCTCCCAAAACCCACGATCTTACCTGCGAAAACCACTATATTATGCACACATTATGCATGGGAGTGGTTAGGGCGTTCCATCTGTTTAACCAATCAGTGCGTCAGCAGCCATTGCCTTTAAGAGCAGGTTGCGGTACCTGCAAATTGCTATGCAGCGTCTTTTCAACCAGATCGGAGCAGCTCTCATGGGCAGCTGGTCTGGGACTCTGCTGTAGAGCTTCCTCCTCTTTTTTCCTCCTCCTCCTCTGCACTGATATATACATAACTAGCTATAACTAATGTGGAGCAAATTATTTAATCATTTCTTTTGTACTCCAAGAAGTTCCAACAAACTGCTCAGAAAAAAATAGAGCCAGTGAACTTCCAGGAAAGCATTTCTTAACTAGAAAAGCACTCAGAGAGCGCAGACCTCCGCCAAGCACAACAGTTCTCCCATACAGCGATTTAGCCTTCTGGATCAGATCCGGATCAGCCTCTGAAATTTTATAGAGGTTTTCAGTGTCAATACCTGAGTGAAATTTAATGAGCTGTGGGCAATAATTAACGGAGATGTTGAGAAACAAAATTTCCTGCCCCATTGAGCACGTGTTACAGTCTCAAGCTGGGTTGTGAACCGCAACCTTCCACCTCTGGGGCTCCTGCGCACAACCCACTGCACCACCTTCAATCCTCTACATAGACACTCAGATCCACCTATGTTTCACTTTCCATCTGATGAGCAGCCCAGGCGTGGCACTGTACACCTGTACCTATTCAGTCATCATTCAACCAGACTCGTCTCCAGATCTTCCCATAGAAACGCCTGATCCAGCCATTCGCAGTGCCACCTCCTTGCCTTCATCGTCCCCTGGATTGTTGGTTTGGCTGCCAACCCTCGAATCCTCTTTTTTTACATCTAAGAGAATTAAACTCTTAAAATTCCAGAACTCCCTTCCTGTCTCCATTGTGGTTGCTTTAGGGTTCAAGAAACAACTAAACAGCGCAATGTTATCGAGAATTTGAAAGTGATCCAGAATCCAGGATTTCCTTCCGGATCACACCCAAAATAAAATCAGTTCTTCCTTTTCACATTTCTGACAACTCCTGAAAATGTCATCAAAATCCATCCATAACTTTTTGAGTTATCTTGAACATATCCCCTGCGCAAAGACGCACAGCTGCGCCAAGACGCATAGCCGCTGGGAGCGGTGCTTTTTAAAATACTGCAGAACGGATCATTGGATGAGCATTGAGCCAGAGGAACACGTATGATGACATCTACCTTCTACCAGTGATCGCATCTCGAATGCTCCGAGCGCAAGGAGGGGGTCAGAGGGATACGAGCACAGTACAAGAAACTTCACAACAGAGTTCTGTGATCTCCTCGTTTCCTCCACAGCAAACATCTGGATGAGATCATGCCACAGCTGTACAGACATCATCTGCCCTTAAGAGAATAATGACATAGGCAAGTAATACAGTGATGCATAATCGAGAGGTAGAGCCGGTTGTGCAGTCCACATGTGACTGGGTGGACGCACAATGACAGGATTTGGACGCGCTCTTTTACGCGCCGACATGCCAGTTGCGCTTTCCACAAACTCTGTATCTTGCGGTACGGGTATCTCGCAGATTTTGGGTATTGGGTAATGGGTGGTCAGACCACCCATTACCCAATACCCAAAATCTGCGAGATACAGGTACCGCAAGATACCGAATTCGTGGAAAGCGCAAGAGACGCGCCCATTGCCACGCCCACAATGTGCTTAATGGAGTCGGCATAATGGGTAACAGGTTTTGGGAGGTGGAAGATTGCATTCCGGTTGGCAGAGGCTCCTAAATCTGAAATTTGCAGGTAATGGGTATTGGGTATTGGGTAGCAGGAGGTGCAAGATCGGGCCCAGAGTCCTTAAGGTGTGACTTGTTCATCAATAATGGCATCAAACTGCTGATGATTAAGCTTAAAGACTCTGAGAAAGTTGAGCATCAGTTTTAGGAATTTAAGCATGTCTTATATCAGCTTCTTTTTCAAAATCAAACAGAAATACGAGACCAACAAACGCTTTTCACATGACTGGAGAGGCTGCATTTCCGCTGATGTTTCAGTACCGTGTTGAGCAGGGCAGGTCTGCACCTGTCTGTCACGGTCAGACGATGGTTCTTTGTTGTTACTTAAAGGGGACACGTTATACCCATTTTTCAAAAAAAGTTGACAAAGGTCTCAATAGAATGTCTGCGACATGCTTTGGGCAAAATATCCCAGGGATGCAGTACAAAAGCACAGTTTCCAACCATAGTTTTACAGCTCTTGATAGCAGCCAGTTTTAAAGGGTGGAGTCCGTTACTCGACGTACCTAGTCAACCTAGAAAATCACAAACTAAATTAAGGTTCATTCTATACCATCATCAAGTCTTTTTTTCTTCTCCTTGGTTCCCTGACGAGCTGTGTTTGTCCGTGCATGCTGTAGGTGTCCTCAGAGGTAAACACGTGAGCTACGAAGATCTGACATGCTAAGCTTTCAGTGTTGGGCAAGTTCACTTTTACACGAACCAGTTCAGTTCCCCATTTCAAAAAATGTTAGTTCATTAGTTCATTTTTTTTTTTTTTTTTTTTAATGTTGCTGCGAGCAATTATTTGTAAAAATGATTACCACTGCCCATATACTACCCCACCACAAACAGCAATTATTTTATCCATTTTAACTGTTGAAAACTATGTGTCCAATTCAGAATCCTAAACCAACCAGGGTTCACATTAGCATTGAAGGAACAGCCCATGTAAAACTGTAATTCCTGTTTCAGTTTCTCTCTACAGCAGCCATTCCCAAAACCGTGCCCAGTTAGACCTAATTTAAAATGTGAAAAATCTCTACAGCCCACCGAAACCTTTAATCACAACTGTGATCAACAGACAGGACCAGGAACCATGATCTGATATTAATGTAAGGGGTCAACAAATAAGGTGACACTTGTCATATTAAGTTAAGATGACAGTAGAATAACACTTAACTGGTTTGTTTTATTACCTCGTAATGTTTTTTAATCATGGCATGAATATTTCACAGTAAGTAAAAACATATTTAAAAAAGATCGAGGATTTAAAACACATTTGTTTAATTTTAATGACCTCACGGCCCACCTGCAGTACCATGATGGACCACCAGGGGGTCGCGGCCCACACTTTGGGAATCACTGCTCTACAGTATATTAAAAATATGAGGAAAAACCTGCTGCTAAATGGTCTTTATTTTAAGACCAAAACACGCACTTAAGGTGCAAAAGTTTTTTTCCCTCAATATCAATATTTCAATCCCCCCCAGTAATCGGGGTGCTCCTTCGGCTCTGGCCGACTGCAGCTCTCATTTTCCTCCATGATCGTTTTAAACATTTGATGAAGTTAGCGTGACAGCAGCGACAGCTGTGTTGCCATGTTTGATTGATTTCCTCAGATACATATCAGGCTCGTTTGTGGTGGATTTTAAATGGGGTTTGCTGGAAACCTGGAATGGTTTTGACTGTGCGTGAACTTTGAAAGAGCATCTTTCACAACTGCCCAAATTAACTCGTTCACGCCCCCCGCTGGTGAAGGAGAAAGAGAGCGTGCTCAGTTCACGTTCGCACAAAATATGAACTAGTTCATGAACTTTCGTTCAATGAACGCGTTCAGGAACAACACTGTAAGCTTGTCAGTGAAAGAGCAAAGGAGGAGATATCTCGGTGACAAAAGCAAGCAAGAGCCAGAAGGAGACACAAGGTGAGAGAAAAAGGCGGGGTTACAGGAAGAGCTTGACACGTCAAAGCTTGAAGAACCTTGCAGCATTATCCTCTTTAATGATACACAAGTACTGCAACCAAACTCAGCAGTGAGGCAGACTGAGAGGACAAGGGGGGGAGAGGAGTGAGGAAGAGATGTACAGTAATTTGGTGGTGTTCCTAATTAAGGCATTTCTTTCAAGTCAGCAGGTTTGATGTGTTAATAGGATGCAGATGCATGCAAACGAACCATCCTTTCCCTCCAAAGCGCTGGGTTTGTGTTGCTCCTTCCTGCAGGATGTACCACTCTAAACGAGTGTGAAGAGAAGGACTACTGATTCAATATACAGACCACAAGGCAGTGCAATTTACCACGCTCACTCTTGGAAATCCTTCCACATGGACACATTTTTTAGCATGCATGAGGCACAAAATATGCCAAGTAATATGTAGAAATTTACAAAAAGAATTGCTGTGAAAACGAGAGAGAGAAACATGGAGAAAAGGGACATGGAGTGAAAGCGACAGAGAGGGAGGGTAGAGAAGACAGAATAACTGAAGAGATAGCTGTGCCTGGAATGTTAACCAGGCCTGGAGTCCCAGTGCTACCTGGGAGTGATACCAGCCTGCTGATGTGGGCTCGCTGTAGAGCACTTCACTCTGAAAAGGCAGCGGCGCCCTGAGCCCAGACATGTCCGTCCCCCACTCCGGCAAACAAGCAGCAGCCCTCGATGTGATGATAAACATGCAAGTCTCTTTGGAGAAGGACCTCCGACCGGGCTGCTTCAGGGACGTAGATCAGACCCGACGCTCTGAGTCCGGTCCAGCCGCTCCTTCATGGCTCTCCCTCTGCCTTCATGGATATTTTATGTCCTCCCTCTCTGTGAAGAGTGGAACCTGGTCAAGGTCACTGTGACAGAGGCACAGCTATAATGATCAGAAAATTGAAGAAATAAAAAAAAAGCTTTGATTACATTGACTGCCCTAAACTGTCCATTCAGGAAACACTTAATAATGATGACAATAAGATATATTCACGCAAACATCATCCCTTTCAATCTCTTCCTCTGACCCAGTAGAAGTGTGCGGTTCTTTACTTCTCTCCAGAGCCACAGCCTTGTCTTTTTCAGTGTTTCCTCTCATTTTTCTGATTTTTCGGCGTGCAAACGCCCACAAATAACAGCAGATGGGCGTGAGAGCTATAAACACGCAGGGATCAGTAAATCTCTGTCTCCTTCCTCTTTTTTATTTTTATTCCGGTGCCATAAGGACACTTTCTCATAAAGCAGTACTTTCCCACGGGGCAGTGTGGATGTGTGAGCGTGTTTGTGCTGTAAAATGCAACCGACATGAAACTATTGCTGAATTCTGCTTTATTTCTTTATTTACTGCTCTGGTCTGTGCCGTTCACCTCTGCTGCAGAGGTGGTGTTCACTGCTTGTTAGGCGGAGAGGAGAGGCCGGCGATAAAACTGAGTTTGAAACCATGAACTTCGAGAAAAAAAAAGGTTCTTTGGTTTAGTTTTAAACAGGCTAAACGTGATAAATATGTGTGTGTAAGACAAAAGAAATAGCTAGTAAATAATTGGCCAACTATGTGATTAGCAAAAAAACCCCACCCCACTCAGTCACTCCAGTCGTCTCTTTACGAGCGCGTCTCTTTACGGCGTCACGTCACGCATCGATAACGATGGTGCGAGCGCTCGGAGCTGAAGTGCACGTCATGTCAGAGGATGGAGCGAGTGTCTCAGGGAAGTAATGATGAAAGAAAGAACGAGTGTCGTAAAAGTGTCTGGAGCCACGTACACAGAGGAGGACTCTCCGAGCTGAGAGCTGCAAAGCTCCTTTGTGCTGCTTTACTGCGAGTTTCATCCCGTTCGTTGAGCTCCATCGCTAGGGCTGTAGCCATACATTAATCTCGCAATATGATACGATACACGATACTCGGCTCACGGAATGATTTATATATCGATATTCGTCTTAAGATAGATTTACATAATTTTCTGAAAGATTTTAAAGGGACAAAGGGATTTTGGTGACATCTTGTGAGTGTTCCAGTTACTTTGTTTGAACTGAAACGCAGACAGTGCTGCAGAGTGTCGCAGAGAGGAGAGAAAGGAGGCCTCTGATTGGTCAATTCTACATCCACGTCATCGAAGAAATAAGGAAGTACCCACATCTGTATGATTCTCGTTCTCCACACTACAAAGACAGCACATATTCTAGTAATTCATGGAGGGAGATAGCGATGAATGTGGGTCTGGATACGGCCGAGACGGTGAGGAAGTGGAAAAATGCAAGACATAAGTTTAGTAAATTTAGCTAGTTCATGATTGTCCTTCTTGCGTTGTGGCGTGGAATAACATAGCGCAGACGCGCTTAAAAATTTAACATAAATAAAAAGTAACTGCCGCATTGCAGCGACAAGATAACTGCGACACATTGCCGCGAGAGTAAACACAGCCCTTAAAGCCATCGTTTTCCACCTCTGAATACGGTCTCAAATCCTGACAAATAAAGTAGCAATGGACTCCGTAATTTTCTGCGACCTCGGTGAAGTAGATGGAAACTGGTGGCAACAACCGCCATCACTGTCCAGCGTGGTTTGTTTTGGATCGCGCCGCAACTTCTTGGGCTAGCTCTCAGTTAGCATTAGCTTGTCCAGGTGGTGACGTTTCAGGTGGGCTCGCAGGTTGGTGGTATTTCCAGATTACTTCACGTTTGTGTGACACAGCTTGCAAACCGCCATACTTTTGTCTTCGCTTTCCTTTTTCTTTTTAAACCCGAACTGCTCCCACACATCTGCTTTTAAGCAGGCAGGCGCTGGGTTTATACTCGCCGCCATTCTCCTGACTGGCTCAGCTCTAGCTGGAAGAGAAAGAAGCTTCTGGATAACCTATTAGAGATGCTCTACAGCGACACTAGCGGCTGGAGGACTTAATTGCACTTTGCAGGAAGAGCACCCGTGCGGGACATGGGGGTTTTGAAGGGAGCTTAGAATATCGATACCCGATATATATCTGAAACCCTGGTGATTATATATCATCAAAGAATAGATACATGCTAAAAATATTATCTGATAAAGTCTATATATATCTATAAAGTCTGACATTTTTAATGCAACGAGTAAAATATATGCACTGTGTTTACAGCGGTGTGAAAAGTCGGATTGAAAGTCTTTAATTCCACCACGGAGCTTTGTTTAATTAAAACACATAAAATCTGAAATGTGAATCATTCTGCTTCGTCATATATAGTTAGTATTATATGTGTTTTCTGCAGCCATCAATACTGACAGCTGAAAATGATGATAAATTCAGCTTAATCAGTTAATTTACCAGACATTCTGCATAATTTCAAATCAGTGCACCTTAATCTGCATATAATACACTTCTCATTCCATATAAATGTGAACATGATTATGTATGCGAGCATTTGTTTATGACTATAAACACTTCTGGCTATAAAAAGATAATCATGGGCTGCAGAAACATAACCAGTAATGAAAGATTTTTCTGTTTTCTTTATTTTTTTCATGTGCGTGTGTTTACTTCTTTGTGCCTGGCCAAAGGAACAAAATTATTTCAGGGTTGCAGCCACATAACACTTTGCTGAAGAATTTTTCCTTCCTCCAGAGCCGTTCGCTCTGGCCTCAGGTTCACTGCTGTCTGGAAATGTCACGATTTATTGAAGGCCCACTTGGCAACGTCTGCCCATCTTTGGAAGGAAGTGGAGGAAGGAAGGAGGGATGGGGATGCGTGTTGTGCTGTGTCTGATGCTCGTGGCGGACTAGAGAGGAGTCATGATGGTGATCATCATGGATGCTGGAAACCTTTCATGCCGAGACCAGCCTGTTCTACGCACGTATGATGGCGGCTAATAACGTCAACCAGGTGCACACATGGACCTCAGAGATCCAGGGCCTCATCCTCGTTGTCCTCAAAAATATTTGAGTAGATCTACTCTGGATTCACGAATGCCACGTAAAGCTCATGTGATCGAGGGACCGTGTGCATATGTGTGAATCCACTTTTGCTGTTCATTAAATGAGTATAAATCTCCAGCCAGATGGCGTCGGGAGGGGGGGGGGGGGGGGGGGGCCTCCTTATCCCATGTATCTACCTGTGGATGTGGCTGGAATAGAGGTCATTTTCACTGAGGTTAAAATGTTTTAGAGGTGAAGAAAAAAATGGCTTGATATGAAGTTGAATAACAAAAAGAAAAAAAAAAAGACCAGAAGGTTCACACCTCCAGGTAGATTATCTGATGCAGGCGGCCTCATTTCCTTTATAATTGGAGAGACTTCTTTATCAGGAATCAGACATGTGCCTCCGTACGAGTCATTAACAAACTTCTAAATTAAGCCCAGCCTGTTAGTCCATGTGTTACATTAGTGTGCACTGTCAGAGCCAGGGGATTGCTTTTATCACACATTTTAAGAAAAAAATAATGCAAATCATGTGAATGTGCACTTGGAAATAATTACATAAATATATTATGGCCCCGATCGTACGCCTCCGGCTAGCCGCTACCCGCTAGCCGCAATTTGCGGGTTTAGGAAACTCCGCTAACCGCTAATGCAATCTTCCGTTTCCCTAAAGCCGCTACCCATTATGCCGATTCCCTTACTCACTTTGTAGGTGTGGCAATGGGCGTGTCTTTTGCGCTTTCCGCAAACTCGGTATCTTGCGATCGCGGGTTTAGGGTAGCGGGTAGCGGGTAGCGGGTGGTCAGACCACCCGCTACCCGCTACCCTAAACCTGCTTTTTGTGGAAAGCGCAACCCACATTTCGGCACGTAAAAGAGCGCGTCCACAGGTCATAAATGTGCGTCCACCTGGTCACATGTGGACGTGCACAAACAAGTCTACCTCTCAATTATGTATCACCGTATTCCTTCTATACGTTTTTATTCTCTTGAGGTCAGAGGATGTCTGGTCAGCAGTTGTGGTGGATGTGGGAATAGTCACGGCCAGACACGTCAGTCTGTACAGCTGTGGCATGATCTCATTCAGATGTTTGATGTAGAGGAAACCAATGAGATCTTTGGGACATTTCCCTTCAAAGTCCGTCATGGCCGACATCACAGTCACTTTGTTTTTAAACAGGTCAGATCATCAAATAAAGCTCCGTGGCTCTGTTGTCAAGGTGGAAAAGGTTGGATGCAGGAATTTATTTCCAATATGTCTGAAACTGCTGGTGGTCGAGGAGGGACAGGAACATTAATTGTTCGTGATCTATAAATGCACATCCAATGATTCGTTCTGCAGTATTTTAAAAAAAGCACACAGTGCACCAAGACGCACAGCTGTCCCAGACTCCCAGCAACCCCTGCTGAAAATATGTTCCCCGCTCTGCCTGACCGTGTTTACTGGGAGGACACCAACTATCTGGGACTTTCAGGTAGCCAATAGGAATTGTCTGTGTAAAAAATTTTATTTATATCAGTGCAGAGGAGGGGGAGGAGGAAGAGGAGGAAGCTCTACAGCAGAGTCCAGACGAGCTGCACATAGAGCTGCTCTGATCTGGATGAAAAGACGCTCTATAGCGGTTTGTGGGTAGCGCAACCTGCTCTTAAAGGCAATGGCTACTGACGCACTGATTGGTTTAACAGGTGGAACGCCCTAACCACTCCCGTGCTAATGTAGCGGGTAGCGCAGGTGGGATAGCTGGTTTAGGGAGATGGAAGACTGCGTTCTTTGCAGGGGAACGCCCCTCCCGCTACCCGCTATCCCTTAATAGCGGCTTTAGGAGGTTTGGCAGAAGATTGGGCCCTATATGTGAAATGTTTTACTCTTTAAAATGCATTTTAAATGCATCGGCATGTCAGACCGTTTAACATCATAAAGTCATAATGACGAGCAACTTTCAGCTGCTCTTATTCTTTACGCAAACTCTACACGTAGTTCATAGTTGGTACCAATAAAAAGCTTGGAACTGTTAACGTCTTCATGAATGTCATGGAGACCTTGATTAAAAGAAAAAAAAAGTGTTCCCTTGTGCTGACAGTGGAGGAAATTAATTACCATATTTGTGCATGGACAATATGCTTCTAAAACTTTGTTTTGCCTCACAATTGGGACTTTAGAATTGGTTTCTCTATTTAACTGATGATAACAATGAGAAACAAAACAGTATTGTTCATTTAAAAATGTTAATTAAAAAAAAAAAAGAAAATGAGACACAGGCATGGTTGCCAGTATGTTGCATCACCCATTGGTTTGCACAGCTGCATGTGTTCCAGTAACCTGAAGTTATTGTTCAGAATCAATGACGCCTTCACAGATGTACAGGATACCCATCATGCCACGTGCATTTATATGTGCATCTATATATGAATAAATGGCGTTTGAACTTGGACCTGGGGAAGCAAAAATGGGCTGTGTTCACGTGTTCCTTGTGTGTGCAGTGGTTTCCAGTCCAGAACTGTTGTGAATTTTTAATGCAGTGTTGTCTGTCGGCCTGAACATCACAGCCGTGTGATATTAGTTTGTGGCATTGTTCCTGAATCTTTTAAAGATATTATGTACCGAGGCTAATTAAATCCACAAATCTCTCTCTCTTTTGCTCTCTAATTTAGTTTTTTCTTTTATATTAGTGTGACAGTGTGGGGTCCTGTCACTATACCTCCGATTGATCACGTGTCCTGGCTACTTGGCCGATGGGATATCCCTTTGGCTGACTGGCAAGCACACGTGACTTTCACCTGGCAGTCTGGAGATCAAATCCCACCCGGGCCCTCCGTAGTGTCCCTTGCCACATTCGGAAACATTATTTTAAAGTTGTTGAGCTATCTGGAGCTATCTTGGTGTATTGCACAAACTGATGCTGATTTTCTTTTCTTTACGTAATAAACCCATGACCACAGGTAAAGGTAGGAACACAGATTCACTGCTAAACAGACAGTGCTGCCTTTTCACTCAGCTGTCTTCAGCAGTCGACTGGTTTCTGGTCTGACACAGTTACGAAAGATGTCACACAAATCTGCCAGTCCTCCCTCATTCACAAACATGGCTCTAAACTGCTTGAACTCCTCCTCGGGGGGGAAGGCAGGTCCTTACCTCCAACCCTCTTCTGCTTCAGAACCACGGCTTCATACTTGGAGGTGCCATTTGTCACCTCTGTAACCTCACACTCAGCTGCAAACTTCTCCAGTAAGAGCTTATGGTTGAAACTCGATAAAGAAAAACTGAAAGTGGAACCCTGTCACTGTTTGGGTGTGTTGCATGCAGCTCACTACCGTCAACGCGAACCGAGCTCCTGGACCTAGTGTCCCATACTCCTGGAGGAATATGAGAGAACATCTCCTCGAACCCACAAAACACATGTGGACCAGTTGGGCCAACTCCCACAGCCTCTCCAGGAAACCAGCGAAGGTCAAAGGCTGGTCCAGCCAGGGTGGACGCCACATTGGTCCGACATCTGAGGTTCAGCCATCACCTGGACTCCCTTCACTTCTCTTATTCCTTACATTTAGCAAAATGCAGAAGAATTTTTGGAGATATGACTGTGTATACAGTGTCCAGATCCAGCATGTTGCGAAGGAAGCGTCCACCTGGTACCATTGAGCACGTGGGGCTGCTGCTCCTGACTGTATCAACTAGGGGTGCACGATAACTATCAGGCCGATAACTATCGGGCCGATAACAGGAAATTATGACGTCATCCCGATAGGTCTGATATCACGACGAATAGCCCCGATAACATATATATTTCTGTCAACACGGCAGTGTCTCGCTCCTGAGTCTTGAATAATCGGCAGTGAATGTTGTGTTCAAGTGACGTCGGCATAATCAGAAAAACAATTACTCAATAAGGAAAATCAAGAATACTCCCTCATGCCAGAAAACAACTAGTTAACTCGGTCATAATTTTGGTCGTTGCGACTTGAATCGATATTCGCGGTATTCTCCCACATGTTACACATGAAAAAAGAAAAAAGTAGAAAAGGCTGAAATAACGATTAGCAAACGAGGAAACGTCGGAATTTATGTTAGACCTTGAATGCAGCCTGCATTGTGCTGATCACAACAAACATGGCAGTGCGGAACTTCGTTAAAGTTTCAGAAGAAGATAGTTTGGTGGTTATTTGTGACGAATCCTCCAAGTGAATTCTACGAGGAGGGAAGCACAAGCTTTAATACGTAAAACCTGACCGGCCACCTACAACAATCGCTTCCATGTAGTTTTAAAATCGTGCTAACGTGAGCTAACGGAAGCTAATGCTAACATGCACAATCCAGCAGGAGTCTCTCCTCCCGTCTCCTCTTCTCTCCCTCATTTCTCTCATCTAAAGCTTCCATGAGATTAAAAAATAAAAACTACTGAACCTCATTTACTTTAATTAAATGTATTAATTTAAACCACAAGCCAAAATCCTTTAAATGTTAATCTTTTTCAGTTAGTAATTCTGATGCATGTATTTCCATCAGTTCAAGGAGCCTTTATTTTTTTTTTTTATATCAGTCAGTAATGAACCTTATTTAAGTTGATGTGAGATATCAAATAGGTTTGTTTGATAGCTTTACAAAAATGTTGGAGAGGCTTGACAAAAGTTTTTCATTGGAAAAAATAAATATCTGTTCATTTAAAAAGTCAAAACTATTTTTGATTTTGTTCATAGTATTGATGTAATGATCTTAGGTATATGTGTGTGTTATCGGTTATCGGTATCTGTTTAAAAAATAGTTATCGTTCATCCCTAGTATCAACCCCCCCAGCCTGTCGGTGAACTACTTCAGCTCTGCACTGTGACGGAGCTGTGCTGAACAGTTTGTAAAGACAGAGAAGTACCTCGTCAAACTTTGATTCTCCACTGGAGCGGCCATATTGACTTTGACTTTGCATCGTGAAGCAGTCAGAACAAAGCGGTCCATGAAGTCCGCGGTGAATACGATCTGAATGCTTTGTTGTGCTCTGGGAACAAGGGAAGAAGTGAAGAAATAAGTTTTACTCTCATGGCTTTGTTCAAGGGCTCAGCAGAGGACTTTCTAATTACAAAATTTTCCATGAAGTCAATAAATATTAAGACCTTGTGGCAGTTTAGAAAGTTTTGTTTTGTTTTCAGTTCTGTCTGTTCACTGGTTTACGCTGTGCTGAAAACTCGTAATACTTTAATGAAATGACTTTCCATCGGTCCCCTTGTGGAGGCAAATCCTTTATTTATTTCAAGGGTGAGAGATATTTGTTGTGTTTTATAGTTCTAGCGTAACCTCAAAACCTTTTTGCACGCTCTCGACATGAATTGTTCTCGTCTTCCACTTTTCACCTCATTACCTTCTTTGGATTGCCGAGGCCGGGCATTTTAATGTGAAATCCTGTGTCGCAGCACCGTGCAGTGCAAACAGGAAGTGCGGGGTTTTCAAGGTGAACATGCTTTAAAAGGATCTCTGCTCGCATCTCTCTTTGTTTACATCTTGTTTTCTTTTTTATCTCTCACTTGTGTGTCTTATTGCAATGCACATCTCATCACATGTGACTTGAAAGCTTCTTCCGGTGTCGACTGTGACCTGTGAGAGAAATTGTGGAGTGTAATGGCGTGCTGTGGCGCCGTTGGCTCCAAGCTGCTGTAAATGGGACTGAACACTTCCACCTTCGAAGGCCCAACAAGTTTAAATGAGACCGCCCAGAGCCGGGAGGAGTGACTGAGGCGGTGGCTCAGTGGGAGAAAAGGACGAGAACAAGGCCGTGAAAGAGTCAGACGCTGAATTGTGTCCAAACGCGGAGTCATTTCTCCCAGCAGTGATGAGGAGAAGGGGTAGATTTGGGTACGGGACAGATTTATAACTGTCCTGGGCAGTTTGGGATGTTTGCTTTTATGTCAGCTAAGCCGCTTGATTCACACGGCAGTCGTGGCCTAAAGAACAAAGTGAAGGTTTTATTAAGGTCACAAAGTAACTTTATACTTCCTCTATTAGTGTACAGCGTGCTGGCTTATGGAGATACAAAGAGCGGATCGATGAGCGGTGCAGATGGAACAGTGCGAAACAGAAATCGGAGGAATTAGCTTTGATATGTGTGATAAATCAGCTCAGGGTGACTGGAGACCTCACAGGGCGGCTGCTCACATGTCCTGCTGTGATAACGAACAAATCTTTACAGAAATAATACCGTGATGATGTCAACTCTAACATACTTAGGAAGAATTTCCATCAAGCACATCAACTTGACCTGCAGCAGAAAGCTCGGATAACTAGTTCTGGGGGGTTATGCAGAGGGGTGTGTATTCGCAAGGACCTCGCAATACGATATGTATCATGATACTTGGTTCACGATACAATATTATCACGATATATTGCGATATTCTACCCAGTTTATATCAAAATTAAAAGTAGAGATGAAAAATCAAGTTGCTGTATATGTTCATCAGATGATATTGATCATTCAGAGGACAAATTGAGTCAAAACTATTTGCTTCAAAACAACCTATTTATTGTTTATTATTAGTGTTTTTGCACATTTTGAATTTTCCTAAAAAATCGATATCAGGAGCTGAAAAATCAATATTATATTGGGCGGCCGAAATTCGCGATATATTGCCAAATCGATTTTTTTCACACCCCTAGTTATGCAGTTCCCATCAAATGTTTATTTCATTTGATTTGGTTTTATCATGAATGACTCCATGACGGCCCTTCAGTGTACTGTAACTCCAGTGTAGATGTCCTCTCAGATTGCAATATGCCTCATCAATGGCAGAAAATCCTTCTGGAAAAAACGCTGCTCCATCAGCGGCCACAGCTGCATCTGACCCAAAACACTCACAGATGGGTTAAAATCAGCAAAACAAAGTTAGAAACCTATTATTACAAACAGCATTCACCATGCTATGAGCCAGTCACGTAGGCAGATTGGACTCCACCAAGTCATTGATAAGAAAATTCAAAATGAATGATTTCTATCTGTGTGGAAGATGGTTAGAGGGTCACTGTTAGTCCCGTGGTGTTGGCTGGCATCTTTGGATCAGTAGAACATAAAAAAACATCCCTCGTTATGTTATCAGAAACTGTGGTCTGACAGCAGGATGGAGTCTCATTTTCTGTTGACATGGTCACAGGTTTTTTCCATTAGAAGTAGAGGCACACTTATAGTTTCTGGATGTATCTCAGTCACAGAGGATACATCTATCTATCTATCTATCCATCTATCCATCTATCCATCTATCTATCTATAGGAAAAAATAGATCAGCTTTAGTGGTGTTTGGTCGTTGGAGCGCATTAAGTTGGGAACCAGAACATATTTAAGGTGTCATTTCAGCCTGTAATTTAATCATAATAAATTGTTGGACAGTGCCATCTATCACTCTAATGTCCTTTGTTTCATAACTTTGAGCAGTTGGAATCAGAAGATTCTGAGCAACGTTAAGGGTCATAAATGCATAAATACACTAAAACGTGCACTACAGACTCCCAGCAGGGAAGCAGAGCATCAAAACCTGCAGCAAAGCGTCAGGTAACCAGTCACAGAATCACATCAGCTGATTTCTGCTTCACGCCATTTTACCTTTGGCCAGCGGCTGCCTTTGTTTGCATTACAGGAGCGGTTGAAATTACTGCGAGTTTATCCTCTCTCGTCATCGTTAATAAAATTAAACACTGCTTTAACTGATTCAGTGAACACATCCGGAGTGCTCTGTCCAATTTTTTTTTTTTTTTTTTTTTTACAATATTTGGTTGGAGCTGTCTGTCACACATAAGATTAAGAATTAAGAAAGCAGTAGCTACGTCAGATTTGAGATGCTGGATTTTTCCTTTTTGTAAAAAAAAAGAGGAATAAGAGGTTGTTAGAACAGAACATATGCCACTGAGTACAAAGTTATGTCTTGTTCTCCACAGTAATGGAATATATGTGGATATATAGTTAATTTTATAAAAAAAAAAAAAAAAAAAAAAAATGCGAAGAGGGGCCACTGATTGAGTTTATAACCTCTCAATCATTTCATGGATTATTTTCTTATCATGTGAATCAAACGGACATTAATCTGTTAGCGGGCTGATAGCTGCAGTCTGTCAGAGCACCTTTGCTGCATGAACTATTAGTATTCTCAGCCAGCGCTTTGCTAACTTGGAGGAGCTGTTTGCAAAATTATGCAAAACACGCAGTATAGCAAGTTTACACAACTTGAAGCAGAAATGCCTGAAGCGAGATCAGAGGCACAACTGACTTCTCTGCCCTCTGCGGAAATATTGATGCAGGCCCATCAGGGAGCACCGTCCTCTGAATGATTCAGACTACCAGATTCTCCTTTATTCATCCTGCACAGAGATCCTGATGCAGTCAAATATTTGTGATCCGGCTCCAGGAAATGGTTCACTCTCTGGCAGCAGTTTTTATCAAACGTGATCCAGATTTTAAAAATATGTCAAAGAAAAAACTGAGCACGTCTCTCCGGAAAGTTTTCGCTCGTCAACAAGTGAGCACATTGAAGAACGGCAACACCATCAGCCAATCTACTTAACAGCATCAAAGCGTCAGGAAGCATCGGGGAAATAATATCCCCTCTTCAAAGTCAGCCTAATCAGTTGTGTCATTGTTGCAAAGCGAAGTCTCATTTTCAAATGCTTTCAGCCACGTTCTCATTGGCTGCTGGTCTCCAGCTCTCTCACAGCCCTGATGGAAAAGAAGAAGGGAAACGACTGTTGGCAGTTGTCTCGCTCAGGAAATCAAGAGTTTTAGTTTAACGCATCAACTCTCCAACCACGTCATCAAAGTCAGCGGGAAGGTTTGATTTGGGGTCGTGTTGAGGTCATAAAGTGTTAGGAAACCACATATCCCATCCGTGGATGTGGTTTGATACTTTTCCATTCAGCAGCTGTGCAGGAAAGGGCCTTAAAACACAGGGTAAAGACAGCATTTCCTGTTATCACAGTAACGTCGCTATTTCACTTTTATTATGTGTACCACATGTGTTTCATAATCACAAGCAAGACACAGCCCTGAGGGCCAGATGTGGCCCCTGGACCATCTAAATCCAGCTTTCCTGAATTAAAAATGCGACAACACACACATCTGTGCCTGTGTTCTAATTAAATTGTTTATTTTGTGGTCCCTTATCTACTTTATATGTGGGAATACGGCCATGTTGGGGAGGGAAAAAAGAAAAGATGCCCCCCGCTGGTCTTATGGTGCACCGACTATACGCAGAAGAAAGAAGTAGTTTGTTTCAGTGTGTGGCTGTGCTGTGGTCATTGGATGAGGGATGGGGGAGAACACATCTGGATGAGGGAGAACAGATCTGGATGAGGGATGGGGGAAAACACATCTGGATGTGGGAGAACACATCTGGATGAGGGACGAGGGAGAACACACCTGGATGAGGGAGAACACATCTGGATGTGGGAGAACACATCTGGATGAGTGACGAGGGAGAACACACCTGGATGAGGGAGAACACATCTGGATGTGGGAGAACACATCTGGATGAGGGATGGGGAGAACACATCTGTATGAGGGATGGGGAGAACACATCTGTATGAGGGATGGGGAGAACACATCTGGATGAGGGATGGAAGAGAACACATCTGGATGAGGGATGGGGGAGAACACATCTGTATGAGGGATGGGGAGAAACACATCTGAATGAGGGATGGAAGAAAAAACACATCTGGATGAGGGATGGGGAGAACACATCTGGATAAGGAATAGGGAGAACACATCTGGATGAGGAAGAACACATCTAGATGAGGGAGAACACATCTGGGTGAGGGATGGGGGAGAACACATATGGATGTGGGAAAACACATCTGGATGAGGGATGAGGGAGAACAAATCTGGATGAGGGATGGGGGAGAACACATCTGGATGAGGGAGAATACATTTAGATGAGGGATGGATGACAAAACACATCTGGATGACGGATGGGGAGAACACATCTGGATGAGGGATGGAAGAGAACACATCTGTATGAGGGATGAGGAGAACACATCTGGATGAGGGATGGGAAGAACACATCTGGATGAGGGAGAACACATCTGGATGTGGGATGAGGAGAACACATCTGGATGAGGGAGAACACATCTGGATGTGAGATGAGGAGAACACATCTGGATGAGGGAGAACACATCTGGATGTGGGAGAACACATCTGGATGAGGGAGAACACATCTGGATGAGGGATGGAAGAGAAAACACATCTGGATGAGGGATGGGGAGAACACATCTGGATGAGGGATGGGGAGAACACATCTGGATGAGGGATGGAAGAGAACACATTTGGATGAGGGATGGGGAGAACACATCTGTATGAGAGATAGGGGAAAACACATCTGGATGAAGGATGGAAGAGAAAACACGTCTGGATGAGGGATGGAAGAGAAAACACATCTGGATGAGGGATGGGGAGAACACATCTGGATGAGGGATGGAAGAGAACACATCTGTATGAGGGATGGGGAGAACACATCTGGATGAGGGATGGGGAGAACACATCTGGATGAGGGATGGGGAGAACACATCTGGATGAGGGAGAACACATCTGGGACATCTGGATGTGAGATGAGAAGAACACATCTGGATGAGGGAGAACACATCTGGATGTGGGAGAACACATCTGGATGAGGGAGAACACATCTGGATGAGGGATGCGGGAGAACACATCTGTGCCGGTATGAACGAACTCAGCTCTGCCACCATCGTGTCTGTGCATAAATCCATCCTGTAACACTGACACATGTATGTGTAACGCTTCGTTTCCAGTTCGGCTGTAACATTCTGCAACCAGTTGTCATTCCCAGGCCGTCACATGCCGCTATGTTGGCAAAGCACACCCAAACACACAAGGCGTCCCGTGGTGTCTGATGCACCTGCCACGGTGAAATGACACGGCAACGGCAAAGACGCCAACATCAGTCACGAGTCTTCGGTTTTTGTTGAGATCTAAATTCATCAAGCACAGTCGAAACTAAACCATGCGATGTTCAGGAAATGTTGCTCACCAATCTGTACTTTAACATTAAATTCAAAGAGACAAGGGAATAATTTTCTTTGCACTTTTATTAATGTCTATAATTCTGAAAAGCACTTCTCACTGTCAAGATTTGACGGCAGGGGAACACTTCATAAAATCTTTGCTCAAATATACTGTATATTCTACAGGGCTTTTCATTCAGTCTTTCCTGAGAGTGCAGTTTAATTTCCACGGCAATTATGATTAAATGAAATAATCTCCTAAATAGATATGATAATATGGAAGATAGCTCAAAATAAATAAACATAGATTTGTAAATAGATTTAAAGAAAAGAAAAGAATTAGCTCTATCCTGAAAACTGTAGTGTGTAGGCCGTGGAAACAAGTCAACACTTTATGAAGAGCAGACTTGGCTCATAAATGCTTCCACTGTGAGACATCAATTAAATCCTCTCCTTTTCTGTTTGTTGTTTTTGATACTTTAGAGATTAACAGCTGTCAGGATTATTTTAGCCTGCCTTGGAGCCCCCCTCCCCAGTAGATGGCGCCCTGCAGGAAACACCATTCCTGTTCATGACACTCCTGTAATTGTATAGCAGCGTGCACACGCTCCCCTGCACGTTCAGTGCTGCAGCTGCAAACGCTCAGGCCATCTCTCGTCTTATACGATGACTCTGCAGACTGTGATCATGGCTGCATTCAGTCTGGACAGCATCAGGTGTGTCCTCCTTTCTATTTACCAGGTTTTCTCCAATACATTAAATTACTGTCATAACGGGACAAACAGCACTGTTGGGATAATTTCACACTTAATCCCCCATCATGTTCCAACAGCGAGGCTAAAGATACACCAAAACAAGGTTGAGCACCTGAGCTCCTTTTAAAAAAGATGAGCCTCCAACGCTGCCGGAGACCACGAACGTCCTAAACTGCTACATGAGCACGTGCGCTACATGTACGCGGTGAGGCTGCGTCGAAAGAGGCCGCCTTTCCTCGCTCTGCTGTGGATCGAAATCAGCCCATGTGTCTGTGCATGTGCAAATATGGCAACGCTGTCATCGTGTCCAGGGTTCACACGGTTGAACAGGTGTGGCAGGATAGAGGTGAGAAGGAAAGCGACTGCCTGTGAATTAGAAGTGTGAGGGAGAGAATGAGAGCCAAGGTCGGAGAGTAATTAGGCTTTTTTTCTGTCAGACGAGGGAAACTGTCAGGCCTTGGGGATGAAAAGTGATTATATGGGGGTATAGGAGTAATTGAATTCTGTTGCAGAGCCAAGAGAAAGGATTGGAGGGCAAGGAAGGAAAAAGAGCGTGGACATGATATCAGCATTAACTACCAGTTGTCGACCGATTATTTGGAATTTAAACTCCGGCACACACGTCTCTGCAGTAATACCCAGCCATTTTGCTAATGAACAATCATTTTCCTGTAAGACAATTATGCTTTTTTTTTTTTTTTGATTCCTCACTCTAGGCCATGAGCTGCATATAAATACCGTTAGATGTGTGTGCCAGACCATATGCAGTTCATTTTTGGTAATATGTTTTGGCTGACATGTGTAATGGATGCTGAATGATGCTAAAAGTGGCACAGAGTCGGAGCACATTAAGGCTAATCGCTCATGACAGAAGTCCAATTGACTGTCAGGGATTCTGTAATACAACAAGATGAAGAACAAACACTGAGCTCTATGAGTAGCTGTCGAGCAAGACGGCATCTTAAAGAAGATTCATGCTTTTATCGTTCAGTTTCAGCTGCACCGCTCAGGGTTGCTGGGGACGGAAAGCTCCATGGTTGGTCATTAGCCCACCAGTAAACTGTCTGAGTTTTATTCTGGAAAAAGTTATTCACATGCAGACCGAAGATTTTTGTTCCAGCGTTTCTGCCACACCGTCTTTTTAAATGTTTCAACTTTAAACTTTATTATACTAAAAATGTATTGCTGCAGACAACTTTGGTGACTCCGCTGGATGAGAGTCATGACTGTTAGTATCATATTAAGAAGAGACCATGGATGTAACAATATGGAAAGTTTGATATCTCGATTATAGCGACCAAATTATCACGGTTTATGATATTATTGCGATATTCTTAACTGCCGTACAAATGTCTAAAAAAAACATACATTTTAATAATTTCACAAAATCTTGTGATTTTCTTGTAATATTTAAACATGAGAAGCCAAAATCTTATCAAAATGAAACTTTCACATTAAACGGGGAAACAACTGGCACAGAAAGAGGTTTTATTTTAAATGAATAAAATAAATAACAGGAACAAAGCTTATTTGTCTGGTGCAAATTTAAATAAACACTTTAACAACCATAGTAGGTCAAAATATGCAAACAATTATCAGAAACAAAAATTATAGTTCAAGTTTAAATGAAATAAACTTTGGACTTTAAGCTGAACCTTAAATAAGTATAAATGTGTAAATAAAGAAACATTTGTTTAGGAGCCAAATATGTTGTTCTGAATTGTAGTTCACTCTGTGTGTCTGTGGGTGTTGCTGTGTTGTTACCTGAGGGTCAGGTATAATGGTAGCTGCCTGTTATTGGTTAGCTGTTTGACCCGGAAGGGCTAAAGGTTTTTGACCGATGTGGCGCTAACTGCCGGCGTTATGGTTGTCGGATCAGTTAATGGAATAAATACATATTTTAACTGCATCAGAAGACCATCATTCCGGTAATTTTTCGATGTCATTTTTCAGTGTCCTGCGTGCTATCACCACTTTCCACCATGCTAACGTTACGATGCTGATGTTACAAGCTACAAATTCAGGTGAAACACAGTCACGAGTCGCTTGCAGACTTGAATGAGGCTGATATTACATATCCTGGTAATCGACCGCGATAATGAGATGAAGTCAAACATAAACGGTAATCGTTATCGTGTAAAATTTTACAACGCTTTACCGTAATACCAGTAACCATTCCATCCATTGAAGAGACGTGTTGTGACTTTAATTCTGTCATAATGAAATGGCTTTGACCACACAGATGCAGTACAATAGCTCTTTTTTTCAGCCATGTCTTTACAGCTCTGTTCATAGCGGCTGCTTTCACCACTAAGCCCCACCCCACTTAGCTGTCCTGAAATCTCTCTTGAGCGCTGTCGTACAGTTTTGTGCTGCCCAGGGCCAGAGCACAGCAGATGCAGCTTCATCTACAGTCGGTTGGAGGTAAAGACGAGGAAACTGGATGGTGGTACTCTGGTTTGGGATGTCGGGTTGCGTTATGTCAGAGTTTTTGATACAGTTACTTCCACCAATCTCTTCTGTTCCCAAATATTTGAAGACTTTCACTGAGTCTTTAAGACCTGGACTCTGACCTGGCAGTTTCATAACACTGAAATGTTTCTTTTTCGAGCCTTTCTTTGGTGAACCGAATAGCGTTCAAGGATCTTTATGCCCTTGAAAGGTCTGTTTCTTTATTCAACATTCAGACAGCCTCAAAATGTCTTCCAGCACTTTTCTATGTGATGCAAAAATCACTGAAAGAAATCAGTAGCTGACTGAAACCTTCCTGCTCCCTGACGTAACAAAGCAAACCAACACCATAACACTTTCACTGCCGTACTTCTCAGAACACATCTGTGTGATTTCAGCTAAACATCTGTCTATCCGGGCGAACATCCATTCCTTTGATTTATCTGTCCAGAGCAGCTTCCTCTGAAAGGTCGGGCATTTGTGTGAAACTTCCAAGTTGTTTGGGCAAAGTGCAACTTTGATTTGAAGCTCTTTTTGGACAGCAAATGAAACCCCTCCCCATAAAGTTTTAATATATGCTGTTTCTTTCTGACAGTAAATATAAAAACAAAGAAGTTACTAAGAGATTGCAATCTAGATGATAATCTAGTGTTTTAGACATCACCTGAATAGAGAAACATCACCAGATCACTGGATTAGAGATATTTTACACATATTTGGCTGTAACTGTCTAGTCTTCTACATGCAGACAAAAACTAAACTCTTGCACTAAATATGAGCAAAATGAATAACAAAACAGACCCGAACTGGATCTGATTTACAACATTTTCTCATGCACTATGAAGTCAATACTTCTGGGATCTTTCCAAGGTTTGTAAAATATAAAATCTATGTTTTTTTTTTTTTGTAGGCTTTTTTTTTTCTTAAATGGTGGATGTCTCTAATGTAGCCTCGGGTTTATCTTTGGATTAAATTTATTCTGTAGCAATAATACAATCTATTTCTTTGTTTTCATAGAGATGCACATTATCAGGAGGCAAATGTCCCTCATGCAGATTTATGGGGGAATTGGTAAAGGTTTTATAGGCCAGTTAATCGTAGCTCAGCCCACAGACTGTCTAAATGTGTAAATAAGACATTGATCCCTCCTCAGAGTGAACCCTTTCAATAAATATGACTAATGAATAAATAATGATATGAAATAGGCTTAGAAAGGAGGAATAGAGGGGGGAGGAGTGAGAGGATGAATACTGAGCACAGCAGGATGCTGTGGAGAGTGAGTGGAAGAAAAGAAAATGAGAGAAATATGAAAATATTCCATCTCAGGATTAGAACTGTTGCCTTTATATATATATATATATATATATATATATAGATATATATATATATATATATATATATATATATATATATATATATATATATATATATATATATATATATTTGTAATTCAGGAAATGTGTTGAACAGTAACTCTAAAAGTAGCAGTTTTCCAGTCTATGTAAATGATATGTGCGCTTTAGCTTCTTCGTCGTCGCATGTTCTGCCGTTCCTCCCATCAGACCTGAGCTCCGCTATGAATTGAAGTGATTATATGAGCATAATTGAATCTGATCTTGAAGGCATCCGTTACTGGTGCAGTGCAGCAGTTGCTACAGAAGTAAGGCTAATTTAAAATGCACTTTATCAACTGGCTCATGAAACACTTTGTCTTGGATTACAGTCCCTCTGTCGCTGTTGTTCGCCATATAAACTGAGAGTCCCAAGTGCATCGCTGCATATGTGCATGTGTATCCTGTCATCACAATCCCTGCCTTTGTGTATTGTCCTCTGATGCGAAATCAAAGGTTTACAATGGCACCGATCTCTTCTCTTTCATCCTGCTTTCAGACTCTTTTATTCCTCACTGACATTGTGGGAAAAAGACATGGACTGCATCTTATCAGGACAGGATTCCTTATCTCTCTTCCATGTTCAGTGTCACTTTGCATTTCTTACTCTTTTTTTTTTCATTCAACTTTCTTCTCGATTTGCCTCAAACTAGTCTCATTTTCTCTGTCTTCAGTTATTTTTAGGTTATTTTGGACAAAAATTTGTGGTAAAAAGGACACATGCTGGAATATTAAATGTGTTCGTGCAACATCCTGGGAAGAGTGAATTTCCTTAAACAATTGTAACCTGACATTTGTTTGTTTTGACCTTTCAAGCTTGGACCAATTAATTTCAATTTTATTTGTATAGCGTCTGTTACAATGTTAATTGTCTCTAGGACCTTTACAGAGACCCAGATCATGACCCCCGAGCAAATATCATTAACTAAAATTATAATATTAAATCCTAATCAAGGATAATAGCAAGTAAAAAAAACTCCCACAGAGGGAGAAAAAAACCTTTAAGCCAAACAGAGGCAAGAAAAAACTCCACTTTAAGAGGAAGAAACCTTGACCAGGACCTGGATCAAATGGAGGACCTTCCTGATAAAGGCCAGCCGGGTAGAGAAAGAAAAGATGGAGGACAGAGAGATGATGGAGGACAGAGAGGGGATGAAGGACAGAGAGAGGATGGAGGACAGAGAGAGGATGGAGGACAGAGAGAGGATGGAGGACAAAGAGACGATGGAGGGCAGAGAGGATGGAGGACAGAGAGAGGAGGGAGGACAAAGAGAGGATGGAGGACAGAAAGGGGATGGAGGACAGAGAGAGGATGGAGGACAGAGAGAGGATGGAGGACAGAGAGTATGGAGGTCAGAGAGAGGATGGAGGACAAAGAGAGGATGGAGGACAGAGAGAGGAGGGAGGACAGAGAGAGTATGGAGGACAGAGAGAGGATGGAGGACAAAGAGAGGATGGAGGTCAGAGAGAGGATGGAGGACAAAGAGGATGGAGGACAGAGAGGGGATGGAGGACAGAGAGAGGATGGAGGACAGAGAGAGGAGGGAGGACAGAGAGAGGAGGGAGGACAGAGAGTATGAAGGACAGAGAGGGGATGGAGGACAGAGAGAGGATGGAGGACGAGAGAGAGGATGGAGGACAGAGAGAGGATGGAGGACAGAGAGAGGATGGAGGACAGAGAGAGGAGGGAGGACAGAGAGAGGATGGAGGACAGAGAGTATGGAGGTCAGAGAGAGGATGGAGGACAAAGAGAGGAGGGAGGACAGAGAGAGGAGGGAGGACAGAGAGAGTATGGAGGACAGAGAGAGGATGGAGGACAGAGAGGGGATGGAGGACAGAGAGGGGATGGAGGACAGAGAGAGGATGGAGGACAAAGAGAGGATGGAGGACAGAGAGGGGATGGAGGACAGAGAGAGGATGGAGGACAGAGAGAGGATGGAGGACAGAGAGTATGGAGGTCAGAGAGAGGATGGAGGACAAAGAGAGGAGGGAGGACAGAGAGAGGATGGAGGAGAGAGTATGGAGGTCAGAGAGAGGATGGAGAGAGAGGATGGAGACAGAGAGAGAGAGAGAGATGGAGGACAGAGAGAGGATGGAGGACAGAGAGGGGATGGAGGACAGAGAGAGGATGGAGGACAGAGAGAGGAGAGACACAAATGACTGAATGAAATGACTACATAAACAGATGCAGGTAGCAGCACTGAGGTGAGATGGTCAGAGGACTAGATAACCGGTCACCACGGCAGCCGACACCTGAACACATCTACACACACAGGGTTAGTCTCCTCAGACGCTCAGGTGTTGATTTTTTTTTTCTCCAGACATTTAGGAGGAGAGTCAGTGACTCCCTTGGAATGAAATTCTTTTCTGCCTTGATTTTCTATAAAAATATGATCCCATCTTTATATGGGTCACAGTAACAGACAAACACAACGTGCAGATTTATATTTACATTTAAAATTACACTGCTCTGCCTCTCACCGACGGGAGGAGGGTTCGTGCTTGTGCTCATGCACGTGATGGTGGAGCGGGTTTCTCGGGCAGCACGCATCAGTTAGGCAGATTATCTGCGAATAGAAATAGTTTAGTGTTTTAACTACTCTTCCAAGCAACAGTAGGATTTATTTTCAATCAAAAATATATATCAGATTTTGGGCAGAGAGAGAGAGAGGGAGAGAGAGAAAGATGAGCAGAAAGATGGGCAGAGAATAGAGGAAGAGAGAGGAATATGTAGACACACCGTAGGGCCAGCGACAAACAGGTGGGGATGATTAAGAGACCGGACCAGGAACAACAGGAACTCTGAAGAAAATCACACACAAGAGTGAACAAATTAAAACAGGAATTAAGATGATCATTAAACACAGAGAAGAGGCTTTGAGAGGAAAATCACAATTAAATCTTAAAACCAGAAGACACACTGGAACATAACTCCCAGCTAACCGCAGAATAATAGCACAACAGCATTATAAAGATAAGAACACAGAGAGACCAGAACCCAACAAAACCCCAGATCATGGCATTTGAGGCCATTATGACATTTCATGATGCATTACAACAAGTATGCATTATGCATATTTTAGAAACATTTGTTTGCAGTGAGCCTTACAGTTTTAAGCTTGACACATAGAAACATAACCTCCCTCCTCCCTGACAGCACATGACAATGCTTTGAAAGGAACCATTTCTCCAAACTTTAATTACGACAAAGACAGCCAATAAAAAAAACATGCGTATGAAATAAATATTGCATCGTGATGGCTTTAAAGTGAAATAAAACATCTGTTAAACACACATTAAGAGCAAATAAACAAACTGCAGACTTCAAGAGCACAGCTTAAATTTAGAGAAGTGACGCTTGTTCTTTGAAACCTTTGTTGCACCTCCTCCAGGTTCACTGTCGCAGCCATTAAAGGCAGAAACCTCTGGAAGCCACGACCGCAGTGAAGCCTGAAGAGCAACAGAAGCAGAAATGTGCCTCGGTGCTAAATACTTTTTACGAGATTGAAAGCCGGAGAGAGTGCAACTTTTGCAAAATCACAGACTTCTGCTCCAGTAAAAAGAATCCAGGCATTTCAAGGTGATGTACATCATCCCGACGCGTCGGCTGCCGTGCACGACCTGCAGAGCACCACAGATTTACAGTTTCATTTACAGCATCAAAGGTTTTTAAAAGTTTTTAAAAAGAAAAAATATAGAAAAGGCCAAAAGAACGACTAGCAAACGAGGGAACGTCAGAATTTAGGTTACACCTTGAATGCAACATGCAACACAGCGTACTGATCACAACAAACATGGCGGCGTGGAACTTTGTTAAAGTTTCAGAAGAAGATAGTTTGGTGGCTATTTGTGACGAATCCTCCGAGTGAATTCTACGAGGAGGGAAGCACAAGCTTTAATACATAAAACCTGATCGGCCACCTACAACATAACAATCACTTCCATGGAGTTTTAAAATCACGCTAACATGAGCTAACGGAAGCTAATGCTAATGTGCGCACGCCAGCAGCAGTCTCCCCTCTCCTCTCCCTCATTCCTTTCATCTAAAGCTTCCATGAGATTAAAAAATAAAAAATACTGAGCCTCATTTACTTTAATTAAAGGTATTAATTTAAATGGAACCACAAGCCAAAATCCTTTAAATGTTAATCTTTTTCAGTTAGTAATTCTGATGCCTGTATTTCCAACAGTTCAAGGAGCCTTTATTTTTTATATCAGTCAGTAATGAACCTTATTTAAGTTAATGTGAGATATCAAATAGGTTTGTTTGATATCTTTATGAAAATGTTTGAGAGGCTTGCCAATAGTTTTTCATTGGAAAAAATAAATATCTGTTCATTTAAAAAGTCAAAACTGTTTTTGGTTTTGTTCATAGTATTGATGTAATGATCTTAGGTATATGTGTGTGTTATCAGTTATCGGTATCGGTCTTTAGGAGCTGAAAGTTATCGATTATCGGTATCGGTTTTAAAAATTAGTTATCGTGCAATCCTACAAAATAATTTCTAATAATAATAATAATAATAAATTTTATTTGTATTGCACTTTATATTTAAAATCTCAAAGTGCTAACAACAAAAAAATGAAAAAAATATATATATATAAAAAATGAATAAATAGATAAAAAAATAAAAGTGTAATTCAATTCAAATTCAAAATACTTTATTAATCCCCCAAGGGGGAAATTCAAGAGAATTAAGATTAAGTTAAGAACAATAAATGGATTAAAAGAGATATTAGCAAAATGCTCTTGTAAAAAGGTACGTTTTTAGGCTTCGTTTAAAAACATCAGTGGTCTGTGGGGCCCTTAGGTGGTCAGGGAGGGCGTTCCACAGCCTCGGAGCAGCGGAGGAAAAGGCCCGGTCACCCATTTTGCGGAGCTTGGTTCTGGGGGCTTGGAGGTAATTCGTGGAAGCAGAGCGGAGGGGGCGTGAGGATGTCTGGGGAGTGAGGAGTTCCTTTAGATAAACGGGGGCGTGTCCGTGAATGCAGTGATGAGTGAGGAGGGAAACCTTGTACTCAATTCTGAGTGGGACCGGGAGCCAGTGGAGAGATTTCAGGATGGGGGTGATATGTTCATATTTGCGCACCCTCATCAGGATCCTGGCAGCACTGTTTTGGATGTATTGTAGCTTCTGAATGCTACTGGCAGAAATCCCGATGAGGAGTGCATTGCAGTACGTTCCCTAAAATAACTCCATCTGAGCAGCTTCACAGCGCTGATGTCTTGCTGTCATCGTAGTGTTTTATCTGAATGGCATTTGAGTGCTGCTCATGCTTGGAGCTGAATCGTCTATGCAGACATATTTCAATAAATGCCTGTGAGAGAGACCCCCCCCATCTTATGCATTTGTACATAAGACAAAAATAGAGGAGCAGCAGTGCGCTGGCTGTAAGAGATGTTTAATGGAACAGCGTCGCAACAGCTGACCTCTCCGGTGAGCCCAGTTTCCCCAGCCTGCAGACCGAGCCCAACCCCAGCTTTGATGACACAAAGAGCATCTGATCGTTTCAGAGAGGTCAATAAATTGAGCTCCCTTGATTGGCCTGATGAGAGCTCTCGCTGAAGGAGTGGTCACGGTTCGCTGGCATGCTTCGGCTTCATAAACGGCAACTGGAAACAGAGAAGCCCCCGCACAGTGTGTTTGTGTGGGCCAGTGGCACCGAGCAACACCAGTGAAGCCAATTAATGGGATATAATTACCATCAGAACCCATCAGCCCATTTCCCATCACGCTTCCGGAGGTCCAACGCATGTGCCTTAATTGACTTTCATGGTAAATGCATCCGGGCTGCTCTCAGATCAGCTTGAGCAGCCTCACAGCAGCTCTGTTTGACCAGTTTAAGTTCACATTTCCCATGATAGAAAGCTGTTAGTGTCGTGGAGTTTTGGCAAGTCATCCCAAACCAATTTCACTGCTGCGGTTTAACACGGCGCTATTTAAACCGCAGCGTTTTGCATTTAACCCCCAGCTGTGCTCTGAGATGAGTGTGATGGATGTGATGGATGGCAGCAGGTGCAGGTTCAGCTGATCCACGGTTAAAGAAGTACGCCACGATATCAAATAATACAGCACAATGAATGTGACAGCACATTCACCAACAAATAATATGTATTCAGAGCAATAAATAAAGGACATTCATTGAAACCTGATGTCACTGGAGAAGATGAAGTGAGTTTATTTGTATAGCATATGTCATACTTTACAAAAGGTGAAATCAAAGTGTTTGAAAGGGAGCTGACGATCATTTTATCTCAACCATATAACCAAGCTGTCACCTGCCTGCCTGTCTCATCTCTGTTTGTGATGAATGGATGGATGTTCGCCCGTTTAGACGTTTCAGCCCCGGCTGCAGAGCGTGACTGGGTAGTTTGAAGCAAAATAAAAACTTTAGCTCAGAAAAATGCCAAACAAGAAAGGAAGGATGGGAATTTTGAACTTCACATGCACGTCTTAGGATCTGTTCCACAGTTAGATACTCAGTTTTCTATGCCTTATTTAAACTACAAACATTGACAATGCCATGGCTGGGATAACCTATACGGTGACATTTACTAGGGATTTGTGTTTTTATTTTTTTCCCACGAAAACACCAGGAAGCAGATTGAATTTCTTTCCAGAAGCAGATGAACCAAAGTATGTCAACATTTTTATATCAGTTCCTGGACCGAGACTCCCCAGATGATGTCTTTCAAATGACACATTAGAATTGTTTGAGTTCTCATCGGCTCTTCCCTGATGAACCCCCTCCCACTGCAGACCACCGACACAGAGAATCAGACGACATGTGAAGTGGCTCTCAGCGGGTCTTTCTGAGGACCGAGACACATCTAGAAAAATGTGGCCATAGACAAACAAGAGCAGGTGCCATGTCACAGTAGCACTAATGAGAACGGAAAGCTTGTATGTAAAATCACACGAAGAAGAAAGCAAAACTTCTTTCGGTTCTAAGGTTTTACATTTGTGTGCAGCAATGCTTCTATGGTTCGAAGCAATAAATCTCATACCATAAGAAAGCCTGTTTATTTTATTTTATGTTATTATGAGTCACATTTGTGAGGAACATGCATTTGTGGGATGAGTTATCTGTGGTATGTGGCTTGCACTCATGAAATATTTGCCAAATCTTCTCTGCTAATGCAAAACAGTGTTTTGTTTGTTTTTTCTTCCTCCCGTACCAAAGCCAGTTGCCTAAACCACTGAGCTATCCAGCCACTTCTAAACACCAGCTCTATAGAGGCCGGGGTCTATCACACCAGACAGGACCCCAGATCCAGGCTAAACTAAGACATCACAGAGTCGAAGATGCTGGCAGGTGAAGCAGACATGGAACAACCAGGTAGCAGGAACAATACACAGAAACATCTGCACCAGTATAGACTGGAGGTCCCAGGGTCAAGACACCTCCAAAGGTGATTGAGAATGAGTAGGTCAAGATCCTGTAGGACTTCCAGATCCAGACTGACAAACTGGTGATGGTTAATCAGCCTGACATGGTGGTGGATGAACATCAGAGGACAGCAGTGTTGGTGGATGTGGACATCCTGAGAGACGGAAACATCAGGAAGAGAAGACATGAAAAGCTGGAGAAATACAAGGACTTGAAGAAAGAGCTGGAAAAAATGAGGGGTGTGGAGGCAGCAGTGGTGCCAAGAGTGATGGGGGCACTGGGAGCTGAAACCCCCAAACTAGATCGGTGGCTCCAGCAGATACCAGGACCAACATCTGAGACCTCTGTCCAGAAGAGGGAATCCTGGGAACAGATAAGATCCTGGAGGACCCTCAGGCTCCCAGACCTCTGGTCGAGGACCTGAGTTTCACCCCACCTTCCCCTTACCTGGGTGGTCGAGGCGAAGGTGGGGGTATATATATATATATATATATATATATATATATATATATATATATATATATATATATATATATATATATATATATATATACACCCTTCTTTTGGAGGGAAATTATTTTTTTTATTTTATGGTCATGCATAATAGTTTCAAATAAAACAAAATGTAGTCGTGCTGCAGTTATGGAACATTTCAAACATTTTTTGAGTCTTTACAACAGCATGTTTTTGTTAAAAAAGTATATATAGGAAAAAATCCCCAATGACAGCAGCTGTTAGCATAGTTTGGAAAGCAAACAGAAGTTCACAAATGTTAAGAATTGTCCCTTCCCCCTGCTTTAATTATTCATGGTCAGAAACCCTTCTTCTGTCTGATCGGAGGTCGGCTGATGCCTTGAATTATTCAGCTGAATATGTCTGAAAGGAGAGAAACGCCGGGCTGAAGAAAAGGTGGCGAGGAAGAGATGAGGCAAATAGAGGTTAGAGACAGAAGGCAGAACGTGAAACGTGACAAGCATGACCTCAGCGGTCAAGTCCTCAAATCTTTTCAGAGGAACCTTGAAATATTGGACAACTTGAGGACAACATGAGGCAGCGCCGTGCCCTCTGTGGGCCTACAGGCCAGTGCACAACAATGCATGACAATTATCCTCCAGGAACTGATGCAGCTCCTCTGTAGGAGCACAAAGAGACTCAGACAGGCTCAGGAAGAGGCTCACTGTTTGTATTCTTGTTTTTGTCTTGGTCATTTAGGTGTTTAAAGTTATTCTTTAAAGTCAGAATAAACAAAATAATTTATTGCTGTAAGTCCTGGGAACCTTTAGAGTGGAAAGGCCAGAGCTTAGAGGAGTTAAAGATTTATATCTCAGAGCAGAAATGTTCTGAATCAGGTGTGAGGCTGAGCTGAAACTGAAAGCAGAGCAAAGTCAATGTTCAGCCTGAACTCACTAGAAAAAAAGGGCACACTGTCTTAAACGAGAAAAAATATGAGGACGAAAAAAAAATCTTGTCTCTTTTATGTGTTGAAAAGACTGGTTTTAGAGCATATTTGCTTAAGAAGGAACAGTTTAGAGGGAAAACCTGATGGATATTTCCACAGTGGATGACAGCTACATTTTAACGGGAAAAGACAAAGGTGTTGTGAAATTAACACCACCTCTCAGAAAAAACAGGAAAGGTCTTCTGTGTAATGCCAACTCAGAAATGTTGGTTCAACATCACAGTGGAACCCCATAATTTACTTCTTTCTATTCTAAAAGCGACGCCTTGATTTTTCCCTTAAATGTTCTTTTCAGATTTCTTCTCTTCAAGTTTTTACTTTTTCATTTCATAACCTGGAGGACTGGAGGACTGGAGGACTGGAGGACTGGAGGACTGGAGGACTGGAGGACTGGAGGACTGGAGGGCTGGAGGACTGGAGGACTGGAGGACTGGAGGACTGGAGGACTGGAGGGCTGGAGGACTGGAGGACTGGAGGACTGGAGGACTGGAGGACTGGAGGACTGGAGGACTGGAGGACTGGAGGCCTGGAGGACTGGAGGGCTGGAGGACTGGAGGGCTGGAGGACTGAGGCCTGGAGGACTGGAGGACTGGAGGACTGACGCCTGGAGGACTGAGGCCTGGAGGGCTGGAGGACTGGAGGGCTGGACGACTGGAGGACTGGAGGACTGGAGGACTGGAGGCCTGGAGGACTGGAGGACTGGAGGACTGGACGACTGGGGGCCTGGAGGACTGGAGGACTGAGGCCTGGAGGACTGGAGGACTGGAGAACTGACGCCTGGAGGACTGAGGCCTGGAGGGCTGGAGGACTGGAGGGCTGGACGACTGGAGGACTGGAGGACTGGAGGACTGGAGGACTGGAGGACTGGAGGACTGGAGGACTGAGGCCTGGAGGACTGAGGCCTGGAGGACTGCGGCCTGGAGGACTGGAGGACTGGAGGGCTGGACGAATGGAGGACTGGAGGACTGGAGGACTGAGGCCTGGAGGACTGGAGGACTGAGGCCTGGAGGACTGGAGGACTGGAGGGCTGGACGACTGGAGGACTGGAGGACTGGAGGACTGGAGGACTGGAGGACTGGAGGACTAAGGCCTGGAGGACTGAGGCCTGGAGGACTGGAGGACTGGAGGACTGGAGGGCTGGACGACTGGAGGACTGGAGGACTGGAGGACTGGAGGACTGAGGCCTGGAGGACTGGAGGACTGAGGCCTGGAGGACTGGAGGACTGGAGGACTGGAGGGCTGGAGGACTGGAGGACTGGAGGACTGGAGGACTGGAGGACTGGAGGACTGGAGGACTGGAGGACTGGAGGACTGGAGGACTGGAGGACTGAGGACTGAGGCCTGGAGGACTGGAGGACTGGAGGACTGGAGGACTGGAGGACTGAGGCCTGGAGGACTGAGGACTGGAGGACTGGAGGACTGGAGGACTGGAGGACTGGAGGACTGGAGGACTGGAGGACTGGAGGACTGGAGGACTGGAGGACTGGAGGACTGGAGGACTGGAGGACTGGAGGACTGGAGGACTGGAGGACTGGAGGACTGGACTGGAGGACTGGAGGACTGGAGGACTGGAGGACTGGAGGACTGGAGGACTGGAGGACTGGAGGACTGGAGGACTGGAGGACTGGAGGACTGGAGGACTGGAGGACTGGAGGACTGGAGGACTGGAGGACTGGAGGACTGGAGGACTGGAGGACTGAGGACTGGAGGACTGGAGGACTGGAGGACTGGAGGACTGAGGACTGGAGGACTGACTGGAGGACTGGAGGACTGGAGGACTGGAGGACTGGAGGCCTGGAGGACTGGAGGACTGGAGGACTGGAGGACTGGAGGACTGGAGGACTGGAGGACTGGAGGACTGAGGACTGGAGGACTGGAGGACTGGAGGACTGGAGGACTGGAGGACTGGAGGACTGGAGGACTGGAGGACTGGAGGACTGGAGGACTGGAGGACTGGAGGACTGAGGCCTGGAGGACTGAGGACTGGAGGACAGGAGGACAGGAGGACGGAGCTCGTCAGCTGACAGACAGGAAGTCGCGCCATCGAGACCCAACTGGCACAACTTTTTCTTTCGTTCTTTTTGCTCTCACTTGTTATTCTCACTTCTCTATTTTGCTTAGTTGCAAATGTCTCGAGTTAGATTTTACCAAAACTACATTTTTTTTAACAGTCATGTTTTGCTTTTTTGTGATTTTGGTGCCAAACTTTTTCAGATATGCAGACAAACATGTCCGTGTTTTCCTCTGATACTGGTGTTACTGGTGCCCCCTGGGCTTCTCTGCAGTGGTTCCCAGTCAGCAGGGATATGCAGCTCAGGCTGAGATAAGACCACTCACTCTGCCATTGTACTATTTTCTACCAACCATAATATTTAAGACTGCTTTCCTGCATTTGGCTGATATAAGGACGAAGTAATATCTCATTGAAAATTTCAGAGATTATCTGGTTTCTTGTGCCACATTATCAGAAAACACTGGAGACCTCAAGCCAATTATGCACATTAGATTATGAGTTTTTTTAAGGTTTCTCTGGACTTTTTAGTTTAAAATTTAATTCTTTGCGGCTCATGTATTGTTTGCAGCTTACACTGATCCCTCTGTAATTGCTCTCATGTCTCAGAGTGGATAAGTATTTGTCTGTGTATTTCCTGGAGAGCGCTGAGATCCTTCGTTGCATTTGTCTTCTGTGGGTGTTCAGGTCTTAATATGTCGCTAAGCTCACCAGCCCATTGTTTTCTGCTCCTTTCTTTATGTCCCTGCCGTCTTCACATCCTGGCCTAACTGGAAATGTAAAAGGGTGCGCAGAAGATTACATTTACCTCATAAGCAGTGTAACAATTTGCTTTTTGATGTGCATATAATACAATATCTGGAAAATAACTGCTCACAAGCAGACACACTCGTTCAAGATAATATGGCAGAACAGAGGGTGTCCTCCTCCTCTGTAATAGAAACCATCCATCACTTCTATCCTACATGAGAGGGACGTATACGAGACTAAATCGGGCGTGCTGCCGGTCCAGCAGGTAGTGATGTCGAGTCACTTTCCTCAGACTGTGAGAGGCCCTAAAAGCTGTCATATTCACCGTTCCCGGTACCCCCCTCTTTATGTCTTTGACTCAGACATGAATCTAGCACAAGGCCCATGGCAACGTGTACACTCGGTCAGACTGACGCGACGCCACAGTGTCCAACATATAAATGCGGACAAAAGCCCGTCTGTCTTTCGCAGCATTAAATGGCACTTTGCACCCAGAATAACGGTGTACTGATGCCTCAGACAGGACTAATCCACTTTCATGCCGCGTCGCTCTGATGCGTCAAGCCTTGTTCATCGTCCCTGCCTCATTAATGAACAGAAACATCAATTAATCTCTTTATTAATGATCCATGGACCCTATATGCCGATTCTTACCTCCCTCACAAATCTTCACAAACAAAGTCAACACATGGAGATTATATGCTGCATGTGCACCTAATTGTCAGAAGCTGCTTGTATACTTTGTATGTAATCTTGCTATATTTGATGCCACGGGGTGTGTTCTAGATTCATGTATAGCTATGTTTTCTCTCAAAAGCGTTATGTGACGATCACATGAGCAGTGTGGGCTTCTTCTCGTTTCTTGGCTGCATGTCTCTGTAATGAGCTCCCAAGACAATACAGTCAAGGCTGAATTGTACATCCTAGAAAAAAAATTCTCCGTCTTTCATACATTTCATGATTGGTGAGTCCTCTGGTTACATTTTAAAACAGCTAAATACTTTCCACTATAACTGCAACAGATGTGGATTATAGCAGTGACCCCACACATTTAGCTTAGGGAATAACATGCCATTATTACTGTATTGTTACTGTCAGTTGATGAATAATGTACATACCAGCAGAGGAAATGCAAAATTTTACAGAAGGCGAAGTTTTTTTTTTTTTTTTTAAATATTGTATATTTCATGAATTTATACATGATAAAGTGCATGAACTTTTGAGCAATACTTGCATTGCAGTCTATGGTGTTAACAGCTAGCTGTATCACTTTAGTTGCTGCGTATTTTTGATATATTTGACATCTGAGCTTTGAATGGGGACAACCAGACTACCAAGAATTATGACGTGTAAGGGTGAAAGAACTCACTTTATTCCAGGGTTTCCTCCAATTATTCCAGGCAAAGTAGACAGAATCATGTAGCTGTCGTGCCGATTCGTTCCTTGCTGAAATGAAGGGAACGTAGCCTGGATTTCTTGTGAGGTTAAACACATTGACCTTCTTCTCTGTTTTGTCCTTACCCTCACGCTAAGTCAGCGCCTTCCAAATCAGTGGGAGCTCTGTTTTTGTTTTCTTCAAAACCAGAAGTTTTCTTATCTTCCAAAAGCCCCAAACGCAGTGTCAACAACCAGTTTCATCAGGTGCTGCCACCTGGTGGATACCATTTCCACAGTAATCTGGCAACCCCTAGTAAAAGCTGAGAGAATCTCATCTTAAAGATAACGTGGCTTGTTGTGCTGTTAATTGTACTAACAGACTGCCGCGACCGGTTCTGGGTTTGTCTCAAAAGGTCCAGGGCCGGCCAGCAAAGGCGATGACCCAAGCCAACAGCTGGGGGCCGAGCTGGCAGCTGCTTCAGCTGCCCTCTCCAGTCCAGAAACGTGACCTCCACACCTCTCAAAGTTGCCGTGCCTGAGCCACCTATCCAGGCTGAGGCTAGATGGATGGTTGTAGTAGCAGCAGTGCTCGGTCCTCATTTTGGCTTCAAGAGTCCTTGTTTCAGATGTTGCAGAGAACCGATTCAGTCACAATAAGCATAAGGTAACATCACTTAGCATCATAGGTTAACGTGAACTTATTCAAGGTAAAATAGGTCATTTTGTGGAGCTGACTTCAGGTAAGCATGCTCCCTCTCACTACCAGGCATGCTCGTTTTACCTATTTTCTTATTTTTGGATTAACTGGAGGTGGATGAAGTCAACTTCTGCCAAGATGATGTTCCACATAGGTCTAAAAATACTGGCTTCAAGACTAATCTTTCAAATCCTATGGATGACATCATGGGGTTTGTCCATCTTTCTTTATACAGACTATGATTTTGACTGGAAAAGATGAATAATGGGAAATCCTCATGCATCATTTCCTTGCCTTACTGATAATTATATTAAAGCTAATGCCCTGACTCATTTAAATTGTTGCTAATTGTTGCTTTGACTTGACTTCTGCTTTTGCTGGTTTAATTAACCTGCATAAACATAGTGATCAGCATGTTGACTGCTTTAATGTTCGGCAGGTTGACATGAAGCTTACATGTTTGATTAGTACCAGATCTGAACTGAAAGTTAGCCATTTATGCGGTACCAGTTTAAAAATGCCAAGTTGACAGGCATGGATTAACTGTACAGCTGGTTCTCCAAGGGGTTTTATTTTGAGCATAAGCATGATAATAGAGTGAAACAGAGCTGAAGTGTTTCTATGTTAATAGCAGCATGATGGTGGAAAGTCAGCCTGACATGATTTATAGATTCATCAGTGCAGTAAGATGAAACAACACACAAGTCCATCCATTTCCCAACCTCTTTTAATGCAAATCAGATTCCCACAGACAACCTCCCATCTTTCTCTGCACTAACCAGATTATCGCAAACATCGTGTAAAATTTGGGAAAACAGGTTACTAGGAACCACTTCAAACAGTTATGTAATCAGGTTATTCACAGTAATCAATGGTGTAAACAGTGTGTAGAGTATGCAAATGTCTTCACCCTCATGTGTGTATCCAACACAAACTCTTATGTCACACACAGCCCCTGTTCCATTTAGATTTAAATACATGCACATGGATGGTGAGAAAAAGTAGCTCACCGATGATACAGATGACATAACCCTTCTCATTTTTTATGTGTTAAACTTGTAAAAACAAGTCCTGGTGTGACAGGGATTCATTCACTGTATATTACTTTGAACATCAAGAAAACAGGAATTCAAACTGCCAATTGTTGCAGCTTCGGATTGCCCTTGTCATTATCTTAACATTCATATAAGCTTATTTTTTTCTTAAAAAAAAAAACATTTTTCAAGTAAAAAAAAAAAGGGGGGTATTTTTGAAGGTGCGGTATCCGGATATATTTCCTACGGCGACGTTTGTGGAGCACCAGTCTAGTGGGCTTTGAATGAAGTAGCTGTCTGTGGTTCTGAATTCACAGACTGGTGCTGCTGTTGCTGCTGTCTGTAGCACTGAATTACAGATCACAGCACGAACCAGGGTCACACTTAGAATTGTGCCAATTTAGAACTGGAAAAAAACAATCAATCAAACCAAATAAAGTGCCAGTTAGTGATGGAATATGTCCTGCATCTGTACGATTTCCATAGTGAATGCTAGGAACATGCAAGAGGAGCAGTGATGGCCTGTCTCATAAAATGAAACAATTGTAATTCATCAAGTCATGTTTTTAGACTCTGCACTTCTTTTATTTTTGCATTTCATTTCACACCATGTACCCCAGCGCTTTTACCCAAACACTAAACATTTGAAAGCCAAAAAAGAAACACTTATAAATGACACATAAAATGTGAGTGAAGTGGCATGCTGTTTACGGCTACGGATTCATGTTCCCCTGATTATTGCCTTTCAGGGCCTAGGTCAATTGTATTTGTGCAGTTTATAGCAGTGTACCATTCACAGTCGTGATACATGTGCCAGGACCGTATGCAGGTTTGGTCATGTGTGTCATGCATGCACAATACATGCCTCTATATCTGTCTCCTGATTGGTACATCAGTAAGCACAACATTAATCTCGGTTAACCTTATCAGCTGTTGCTGAAGCTGAGCAGCAAAAATTGTGGAATAGTCTTGTAAAAGTCACCTTGATTTACGCCATGAATGCTGTAGAATTACTCACAAAGATGGGACTGACTGTACCTTGGAACATTTTAGAAGCCAGAAAAGCAACAACTAGTTGAGATTACTTTTTTTTTTTTCTGGCACAAAATAATTTCACTGATTAAAAAAATGATTGACCTGTTTTGAAACTGCACTTAATAAAAGGAATAAAAGCACATAATTTAGCAGTTATTGTCCGCAAAATGTAAGTTCACATGATGTCTGTCTTTTTTAATAACTTTAATCCTATTTGCATTTCACGGTATTAATAGTTTTTTTTTCTTGGATTTCATATATTTATGTAATGGTTTCTGTGGCATTTGAAATGCTCATATGAGAATAAAAACTGAAATGATGAATACCAAATAAATGTATGGCAGTTCAATCTGGCTAACTTTCCTTTTTTATTTAATTATCACAAAAAAAAAAAAAAGCATACTTTTTGAAAATTATTGCAATGTCATTTGTAACATCGCCTGGTGTTTACTACATGACATTTGACAATAAAGCTTCTTTATCCGTACTGCCAAATTTCAGTGCTGACTTCTGGTCTTCCATACAGATGCTCGTTACTCAGCCTTCACATCTTTTACATGTTTTTCATTGCCTTAACTTAACACAGGACTACTGTTCTTTTGTGGAATAACTGAAACCATCAGAGTTTAAATAAACTTAAATAAGGTTTGTTTTTTTCTCCCACAAGAAAACAACAGCATGAGAGAAACTTCATTAGCAGGCATAGCGCTGTTCAGCATCGGTGAAATACTGTAGGTTGAATTGTTGAGAGGAAGCAAGAGAAGCCCTGCAATTTATTTACTGGGATACAACAAATGCAGCAACTTGACCTGCTATAACCGCAGTCTGTCCTGATTGTTGACATAGTTACGCAATACAGAAGTGACACACTAACAGCGGAGAAGGAGCACGCTACAAATGACACATTTATGTTGCAGACGCCTAAAAGTAAACACAGGACTTGACTAGGACCAAGGATGCTGCTCTGTATGTATTTAGAAGATTAACAAACGGCTACCATACACAACACACGTGCATGAATATGTAAATGATTCAGAACGATGCGTGTCCTTCCTGGCTGCTGGTTGTGGTAGCAACAGGCTTGAAGTACAACAGGAGCAGCATTTCTGCAGCATTTCTGTCTGACTTCTTCCTGTAAATAACCACCTGGTGCTTGTTTCCAGTCCCCTCAGTTGGTTAAATTAGAGCCTTTCTGCTCAGACATTCCAAACCCACGTATATGAACAAGGAAGTCTTACGATGTGCATCAGCGACATGATGTTGTTGCAGTCACATGGGGCTTCCTTGATCATCCTGTTGGCTGACGCTGTTTGGCATCTCAGGGTCTTTAATGTTCCTCATCTGCGTGACAGGATAAGGGATGAATCCGCTGGCAAACATGATCCTCTGTGTGAAAGATGCAGCTTTGAGCCGGTGACTATCATGGTCCGTTTGTGTTTGTGTATGAATGCATGTGTTATGTGATAGCAGCAAAAAGATGAGACTATTTAAGGTGGAGCGTAGATGATAAAATAAGGCATAAGATGTGTTTGCACTTTCTTGTGGAGCGCGGTTTTGAAATGTGATCTGTTTTTTTCAAAGCTTTAACATCAATATCATTTTGAATTCATCCGTACACAACTGTTTGAGCTGTCGTTTTCCCGGAAGCTAAAAAAAACAAAACCCAAAACACAGACAACACAGTATCACAGACAAAACAAACAGCATGTTAACAGGTCCCTGCGAGAACTGTGAGAAGAAATCCCAATTTGGCTGCCAAGGATAGACCGTCAACAAAAAAGACACTGATTTAAAAGAAAAGCAAGGGCTCGAGAAGGTTAAACTGGCCATTTAGCTAGTCTTCTAACAGCTTCATTTCCTGCACATCTTTGTTGGCTCTTAGTTACCTAATATATTTAGAAATTTGATGCAATAGTGGGAAATAATGTGGTGGGGCCAAGTTAAAATTATAAAACCTCCTCCTGGGTTGAATGAGTCCAAGGCTGTTTTTTGCCAGAGCGATTTAAAGAATGAATACCTGCTCTTATTTGGATTTGATTTGATTTGATTTGGATATCTCGGATTTGAGGCTCTTCTTCCAGAGCAGTTATTGTTACCAATCTGTTTCCTGCAGGCTAATGTTACAAAACAGTTACTGCAATTTAGCTGCACGAACCACACGTCCGTGAAGGAAGGAATGCAGAAATATCTCAAAGCACTACTTGGAGCATCGCAACAGCAGCAGAGTCTGAGATCCTGTTTACTTCACAACGGTTTCATGACGGCCTTAAACCCTTCTTTTTTCATATTCAACCCAAAGCCTGAATGCTCCAGAGCACAATTTCAGCACACAGTGACATACTCCTTGAACATTTGTCCATATAAATTATAGAGTTACGTCCTTCTTTTTGAGCAGGGGTGCCTGGGGGCATTTAGCTTAGGGATCAGCACGGTTCAGGAATGGAGATGGGAAGATTTAAGAAATGCGGGGAAAGCAAGCTGCTTCATAGATTTTAGTTTCTTAAGAATGTCCATGTGAAAAGGAAAGCACTCTCTTTGTAAAGTTTAAGGTTTTACAGGTCGGGGCGTAAGCATGTGGTCTTCAATTTAGACAAGAACAACCTCAGATAAACAACAAATGACATATTAAAGGATGTTTTCTTCTGTAAAAACACAATAAGAACAATCAGATCATTGTGGCACATAATACTGTAACCGAGCGTCCTTGGTTCGTCTACGCTGTATATTTAACATCAGAGACACAAACGAGACGGAGACGATGTTGCAGGTCCGGCAGGTGCCTCACTCTGCCCTTTATTAACATCCCCGCATCAACTCATCCAACACTGCCTACGGCAACTCCCGAGGGACACACCTCCTCGGTCCAAAACTCAAAAGTCCTCACAGTCTGTTACATACGTCCCCCCCTCAAATAGAAACGTCCCCGTTTCACAATAAGCAAAACCAATAGCGATACAACAAACAAAAACATAGGCTCAGCCATCCAAAGAAAGGAGGAAAACAACAGCAACAAAAAAAGAAAACAGCAAAATGAGCTGCCCTATAATCTTGTTTCATTTCTTTTCAGCACAACCAGAACCCAGCATAACTGCAATCACAATAACTGGAACATCAGAATTCACATAAACATGCAACATAACCCTTTTTTTTTTTTTTTTTTTTTTTTTTTACCGGTTTTTGTTTCTTCTTTTTTTTTTTTTTTTATTTATTGTTTTTATTATTTTTTTTTTATATTGTATTTCTTTTGTCATTGACCACTCCCAATAATCACAGTCTCAAAACACCACATAGTCCTGAAAATGCAGAGGGGGCCGCACCACACGGCCTCTGCGGGACCGTCCAGGCTCAAGTCCCACAGGGTTTCCCCTCAGTCCAACATCCAACTCAGCATCCCCAGCCTGGTCCCCTCCTTGTGAGAACCGTGGGACCAGCGCAGCTTCTCCGGTCCGGGGAACAGCAGGAATGGAAGGAGTAGCCGGCAATGGCAGGGTGTATGGTTTCAGTCTGTCATGGTGAACAATCTGAGCCCGCTCTATCGGGTCCAGTGGGTTGATTATGCGGTACGTCAGAGCTTCTTCTTCACCAGAAGCCAGCACTTGCACGACCCGATACGGGCCCTTCCAGTGCAGCGCCAGTTTCGTACGGCTCTCAGTGGGGTTGTTCAGCCAAACCAGCGCGCCCACTGCATAGGCACGATGACAGCTAGTCCCATCATAGTACAACTTCTGCCTTTCGTGAGCCTCCGCTGAGTTAAGCCTAGCGGTGCTAAAGGCCAACTCCAGCCACTCAGCCACCGATGACACATAGTCTGCTAGGGACCCGGAGCCCTGGGAGCCCAGAGTGCCCGAGGGCACCAGTACATCCGCAGGAACCCGCGCCTCCCGGCCGTGCATGAGGAAGAACGGGGAGAATCTGGTACTGGAATGTCTAGAGGTGTTATATGCAAAGGCAACTGGCCTCACATACGTGTCCCATTCACCCCCCTGAGAAAGCAACATTTTGGCCAGCTGATCAATCAAAGTTCTGTTATGACGCTCCACCATGCCATCGGACTTGGGATTATAAGCAGTGGTGCGCGTCTTCTTTATCCCCAGTAATTGACAGAGGCTCCAAATCACCTCGGCCTCGAACTGGCGACCCTGGTCGCTATGCAGGACTTCTGGAACCCCATGCACCAGCACATAATCCTCAAAGAGACAGCGAGCAACCGTGTGAGCTGTCTGATTCGGCAGAGCATACAGGGCGACAAACTTAGTAAAATAGTCCTCCACCACTAAGATGTACCTGTTTCCCCGGGAGGTCAGGGGCAGCTCCAAAATATCTGCAGCCACCCTCTGCAGGGGGCGGCTAACCTGGGATCCCCCCATAGGAGCCCTCGGTCCGGGGACAGGACACCTGCGGGTCTGACAGGCCCTGCATTGCTCACACCATTGTCTAATGTCTCTCAGCATGAAGGGCCAGTAGCAGAACTGCCGGGCCTTCTCCCACACCCGTTCAGCCGAGAAATGCGCAGAGGCCGGCCCCCCATGCAGCTGTTGCAGCACCTCCGGCACCATGGCTGCGGGAACTACAACCTGAACCTGTCTGTCCCATGTGGTTGCCAGCAGCACGCTGCGACACAATAGTCCATCAATCACTGACAAACGGCGGAATTCAGTCCAAAGCCTCTTCAAACCAGCGGAAGACTCCTTGGGGAGTCTGCGTGGTCGCCGTGATCCGTCTCGCTCTAACCAACCCAACACAGTACTGATATCAGCGTCCTCATGCTGTAGCGACCGTATTTCCTCGTCACTGCCACAAAGAGAATAGGCAGGGGCCTGAACCGTTCGGACCCCGCTTTCAGGCAGGGAGCGATCTGGTGCCCCCACCGAAGCCACAGTATGCTGTCCAGCCGGCAGCGCATCCAGCTCAACTGGATCAGGAGGCACAGGACGGCGGGACAGCGCATCAGCGTTCTTATGGCGGGAGCCGTCCTTGTGGACCATGACCCAATCAAATGGGTCAAGCTCCAGCACCCATCTACTCCTCCGCCCAGTGGGATCATTATCAATGGCCATATTCCGGAGACCCAACAGCGGGCGGTGGTCAGTGATGATAGAGAACGTAGAAAGTCCCACATAATGTCTAAATTCACGCACGGCCCACACCACGGCCCACAGCTCCCTATCAAAAGTGGACCATCTTTTCTGCGCATGTGTAAGGGCCTGGCTGGCATAAGCCACCACCTTTTCGCGTCCCTCATCATCCTGTGCCAACACCGCCCCGACCGCATCCTTAGAAGCGTCCGTATACACCTTAAAAGGGAGTGTAAAATTGGGCAACATAACCACTGGCGAGGAAGTGAGCACCCGCTTTAAATAGGTGAACGCAGCCTCACAATCAGCCGACCACTCAAAGACAACATTTTTCCCCGCTAGCTGGTTCAGCGGCGCAGCATGTTTAGAGAAATCCCGCACAAACCTCCTATAATAGGAGCACAGGCCCACAAAGGCCCTGACCTCCGAAGGGTTGCGGGGGGTTGGCCACCTTCTCACTTTATCAGTGTTCCGTGGGTCTGGCAGAAGCCCATATCTAGAAACCACATGCCCCAGAAATACCACATGGTCCCTGGCAAAGTTACATTTCCCAGGATTTAACTTTAGCCCCGCCAGCTGAATCCTGGACAGGACCTCCCCTAGGTGTAGGATGTGATCCTCAAATGTACGGCTGTAAATCAGTATATCATCTAAATACACCATACAAATATGCCATGGCAGACCCCTCAAAATGAGCTCCATCATACGCTGAAAAGTGGCTGGGGAATTAGTCAAACCCATAGGCATAGCCCGCCACTGATACAAGCCTCGGCCGGTAGTGAAGGCTGTTTTCTCTCGGTCCTCCTCAGCTACTTCCACCTGCCAGTAACCATTCGAAAAATCAAGTGTACTGAACCAGGCTGAGCCAGCAAGGGCGTCAAGGCTATCATCCACCCGTGGGAGTGGGTGCGAGTCCTTAATTGTCACTGCATTGAGCCGCCGATAATCAATGCAGAATCTCCATTTGCCCCCTTTCTTTCTCACTAGAACCACTGGTGATGCCCAGGGACTATAACTCTCCTCTACCACTCCATCAGCCAGAAGTTCAGCCACCTGCCGTTCAATCTCAGCTCGCTTCTCAGGAGACGCTCTATAAGCGCGCTGCTTGACGGGGGGGTGGTCCCCAGTCCTGATATGATGCTTGACCAAAGTGCACTTGCCTGTGTTCCTGCCCGACAGGTTGAACACCTCGGCGAATCTCTGCAGCAGATCAGCTAGCTCCGCTCTCTGTTGGGCAGAGACCGGAGATTCATCTAATGAGACAGGGTCTGCAGCAGCTACTGGTGTGGCCGTACAGCACACAGGAGCACTAGGGGGCGCTATAATATCACTTTTGCCCACGGGGTAAAATTCACCCAAGTGTAGTCCCTGTTTAAGTTCAACTGCCTCCCCCGTGGGGTTGAGGATGCGGGCCAGTGTCGCCCCGTTCCTCACACTGTTCACTGTATGTGCTACTACTAGACCCGTTGTATCTGGGGTGTTAGGTTCCAGGTACCCCTCAAAGTCTGCCACCGGCCGGCCAGCAGCAGTCGGAGCGAGAATATTCACTGGCACCAGGGCCTCACTCAGCGGCAGGAGGGTCATGGTGCCAGCAAGAGACACATTACAACACTGAGGGACCAACTCTCTCTCCCAGAGTAGGGGAATAGACATGTCCCACAATTGTAACACACCCCGCCCTAAGTCCAGTAGTGCAGAATTCTTTGTGAGAAAGTCCAATCCAAGCAGTACACACTGGGTGGATTCCCTTAGGACGTGGAACGTGTGCTGCCAGCAGGTCACGCCCAGACGGAAGGTAACCACAATGGTGCCCAATGTGTCTAGCATTTGTCCATTTACAGCACGAGAGTCAATATAGTTCTTTTTCAGTGGCCTGTTTCGCAGGGCAGGAACTGACATGCGGAAATCTGCGCTAATCAGCGACACAGAAGCTCCCGAGTCTACCAACACATTAACCTCCGTACCTTCGACCACACCCCTCACAAAAGAAAGTCGGGTGTCCGCTACGGTCCCCGTTAACAGCGCCCCTGGCAGAGTTCTGAAATACAGGGCCCTCGGTCAGGTCAGCTGGCGTCAGGGCCTCAACGCCAGCTACTGACCGTTTCCCTGATGGATATCCTCAACACTCCGTCGCCGTGGTAGGAAATGCACCCCTCGTTTCTTTGGTTCTTCCTCGCGTCGGGCCCGCCAACTCGGGCTAGGACTCCTGCCCCCGGTGGTCCCGTAGTGGAGGGCACCCCTACTGCGTCAGAATAATAATCCCGTGATGGAAAACGCCCTCGGTGCAGGGGCTGTCCATGATCAGGGGAGCGGCCACGGTGTCCACCACGGAAGCCCCTCGACTGGCAGCCTCTTTCACCACAGCTGCAGTTACAGTAGCTATCCGGGGGTGGTGAGTGCAGCCTCTGTCCCCTCATGTCAATGTCCCTCGCCCGCAGTCTCTGGTGTTCCTCGTGCATTTCTTTCATTTCCACTCTCATAGCATACATTTCCTCAGTCAGTTTGGCAACAGCCTTCTGGAGGCCCTCAGAGACTGATACAGATTGTACAGACAGGCTTTCATTGGCATTGATGGCTGCACCTGTACTCACACAGTCCCTCTGTAAGGCCATCCTGGCGTTCTCACAGCGCTCTGCTATTTGTAGGGCCTCCTCCATGTCCGTTGCGCCCTGTTCGAGACATTTAGCCTTCAGCGCTGGGTCCAGACCCGCCAGGAAGCGCCGAAATTTCTCCTCTCTCTGGGCGATGTCACCATAATCCCGGGAACGCCTCCACCACCAGCCGGCTCACATCTGCTGCGTACACCTCCAAGCTCTCTCCAGGGGCACGCACACGAGCAGACAGACTGGCTCTGAAGCGATCCATAAACTGTCTCTGTCCAAAGGCTGCTCCAAGTCTCTCTTTGACAGCAGTATAATCCGATTTTGTCACCAGCGGAAGGCTGTCCCACAACAGGAAAGCCGATTTGCTGAGGCGCGTGGGTAGAATCCTCACCAGCTCCACGTCGCGGCTGCGGCCGCTCCCTACCGTCGCGCCGACAGCAACTTCCAATTGCCGCGCCCAGCCGAGGAAGCTCTGGCTCCCGTCGCCAGAGAACGGAGCGGGCAAATCCACTTTAACATCACTACAGCTCGCATGTCCATCCAACAACCTTCTGTTGGGTTTGAAAGGGTCCTCGTCTCCGAGCCACATGTCTAGAAAGTAGTCGCGCGGGAAGCAGCTAGCTATACTGGGGCAGCTAAACTAATGACACGCGAGTTACGGCGCGACCACGGCCCGACACTCAGTAAAGTAGACAGAGAACTCACAACAGCGATTAAGAGAAATCCCACCGCTGCCACCAATGTAACCGAGCGTCCTTGGTTCGTCTACGCTGTATATTTAACATCAGAGACACAAACGAGACGGAGACGATGTTGCAGGTCCGGCAGGTGCCTCACTCTGCCCTTTATTAACATCCCCGCATCAACTCATCCAACACTGCCTACGGCAACTCCCGAGGGACACACCTCCTCGGTCCAAAACTCAAAAGTCCTCACAGTCTGTTACAATACTAGCAAATAAAGCCTCAGACAAACAAGAAAATATGTCTGTATGCATTTTATTTTCTTTTAAATGAAGCCAAAAAAGAGAAAAATAACATTTGTGGCCGATACTAAGTAACTCATGACTCAGTGGATCGTAGTTTCAACAGCAAAAACCTGAAGTCTCGCACACTATTGTGGAGGAGGTTTAACTCTATTTCTTTTTTTTGGGATAAATTGAAAGAGCAACTAAATGACAGGAACATAACTTTTTTTTTGTTATCTAAATGTTCTTCGCTAAATGCCTGATAGTAATCTGCCTGCATTTATCTCTCAGATGCAGATCTTTGTGTCGTTTCACTTTACGAAACAGAAAAGACTTTTTTTTTAAAACTGCTAATTCCATATGCAGCATACCGCCATGAAGATGATATCATTTGTCGTCTGCCACAGCATGTGTGACCAGTTTCCAGATTTAAGAGGGAGCAGACAGCGGTGAGACTCCACTGCGGAGAAACCTGCGGCTGCAGGACCCAGAACGGACGCCGGACTGATCACCTGCATATTCAACATCTCAGCAAGCAGTGCAGCATCTGGATTTTCATTCATTTATTTTTGCATACAACACTTTTTTCATTTTTTTCACACGCTATTAAAGTCAAATATAAAATAGTAGCTTCTAAAGCAGCCTGTGTGACAACCAGATCACCCACAAATCAAACTTCTTAAAGGGTAGCTCAGTCGGGTAAAAGTGTTACAAAAGACATATTTGTGTTGAAAAACCTGTTACTCATTAATTAACAGCAACTAAAAAAAATTTTAACAGCTCACTGCGCTATTCCTTTTATGAAAAAACATAAGGATTGAATAAGTGTAATTTATTTTTCACATGAATGTATTCAAAAAATATAAAAAAAAATATTCACTCTCCATTTTCCATGCTCCAGGTCAGACTGACTGACCACCCTATTCATCCAGGGCACTAATGAGCACTAAGGTCCCGATCGTACACTTCCCGCTAGCCGCTACCAACTAACCGCTATGCGCAAACTGCAGGTTTCGGAACCTCCGCTAACCGCTAATGCAATCTTAACTCCCTAAAGCCGCTACTGACTCCCTTACTCACTTTGTAGGTGTGGCAATGGGCGTATCTTTTGCCCTTTCTGCAAACTCGGTATCTTGCGATCGAGGGTAGCATGTCGGCGCGTACAAGAACGCGTCAAAAATGGCATGGCTCAATGTGCATCCACCTGGTCACATGTGGACGTGCACAAACGGCTCCACCTCTGGAATTAACTCTTGTATAAAAAGCGTGATTTGGCCTCAGTTTAACCCCTGAGAAAATAGCAGAGATCGTCTTAAACGGCTTTCTCACCAGTTAAACCATAGACAACCAGAGCGTGTTTACTGAGAGGACACCAACTATCTGGGACTTTCAGGTAGCTGATAGGTATTGTCTGTGTAAAAATATTTTTATGTATATGTCAGTGCAGAGGAGGAGGAGGAAGGAAGAGGAGGAAGCTCTACAGCAGAGTCCCAGACGAGCTGCACATGAGAGCTGCTCTGATCTGGATGAACAGACGCTCCATAGCGGTTAGCGGGTAGCACAACCTGCTCTTAAAGGCAATAGCTACTGACGTACTGATTGGTTTAACAGGTAGAATGCCCTAACCACTCCTATGCATAATATTGTAGGTAGTGCAGGTGGGATAGCGGGTTTAGCAAGGTGGAAGATTGCGTTCTTTGCGGGGGAACGCCCCTCCTGCTACCCGCTATCCCTAAATAGCGGCTTTAGGAGATCTGGCGGAAGATCAAAGTGTTTTCTCTTTTAGTGACCTAAAGATAAAGATCTTTCTTTATCAATTACACTCATGTGCAGTTACAGATAAGACGATCATATTTTTTGCACTTAATTCCCATTTCCTGATGTGGCATCAGAAGCTGCTGAATTTCAATCAGATCCCTGACAGATCAGACCTGTGCTCTCTTTTCTTTTCTCTCACTTGTTTCATTCACATCATTTAAATTTGAATTTTTAAACATACTAATCCAATCCCATTTTGGACGACATCAAACAAGCAACGTTCATGGTCAAAGAGACAGCACGGTGGATAGAGGGGAAAACAGGAAGTATTTCATTCTTTCGTGTATATGTCAATCTGTGTTGCTTAAAGACTTTTCTAACGGACATACATGCACAATGAGGCAAGTATATGCAATAATGAGTATTATTTTGTGACATTTAATATAATACTGCAGAATAAGCATGTGTCATTCTACAAACGCTTATTTCACTGCATTTCTGGCAGTGAATGACAGACTTTTAAGACCTCAACCGTCAGTAGAGAAAGTTCCACCTCCTCATTTTTTGTATTGAATAACAGAGGAACATATCTTGCACATTTTTATGAAAAGACACAGAAGAAAGGAGGTCTGTCCTTTTATAATGTGAGAGGGGAAAATCTGCACATCTGCTTCAATGGATTTGCTTCATATCGAATTAACATTGGACAAAAGAGGAAACATCTTATAAATATTTTCTTGTTTACGGTCAAAGAAAATTTGTATGCAGCAGATGTAAATATTTAAATTCAGCTGTTTTTTTGTTATTATTTTAGATACTTACTAGACTCCCGCAAGCCTCAGAAATTCTGTTGGATCCTCATTTGTGTTTGAATGTTTGTGTAGTTTTGGTGACCCTGATGGGACATCAGCTCAAAAACACTTCCAGTGTGTTAGTTCTCTCACATACACATGCACAAAAAAAAAAAAAAAAAACAAGTACCAAAACACACTTTCACATTAAAATGAGTGGGGGGAGGGGGGTATTTGGTTACTATGGCAACCGAGTGAAGGTCGTTGAAAAATTTAACTGCACTGTGGAGACAGAAAGGGAAAAAATACGAGGAAACATGGAAATAAAACAGAATACAGTTACCCGAAAGAACCACTCCCCTGCTGTTCAATACACCGTAACCTTGACACGTGATTGGCTGGCTCCAGTTCAATGAGAGCGCACAGATTGATTTCTGGTGCTGTGCCGGCCGAGGAATGATGTTGCCTCGGCAATCATGGCCAACAATGAAGCCTGGAAATCCTTGACAAGTCGACCACCAAGAGACGTGCGTGTGAGACAGATGGCGAGGTTCATTCTGCATCCGTCCGTGCTGCACCACTCAAATACGTTCAATTACAAACATCACCACTTCTTTGCTGAAGCGATCCAGGAAGTACCAAAATGTGCAGTTCCTTAAGTGACCACTACTTCTTGCCCTAACATTGACCATCAGTACTGCGAACATCCAGTACATCCGCCAAGTACTTTTGGACATCGCATCTATCAACGAAATACCGATCTCAAGTGACTTTCACCACTCACACACGATCCCCGACGACATAGCGAGAGCACAAGCTCTCCCTGGATTGTTTTCGGGTCGAGGAGGCAGTGCAGACGGAGACGGGAGAGGAAGCAGAAGCGGGGCTGCCGGTCCGGCGTTATGCTACGGCTAAGGAAACGACCACACAAGCCACCTCTACCGAGCCTGTTTCTTTCCAACGCCAGATCCCTGATACATAAAACTGACGAGCTGGAATTACAACTCGCTGGAAACCGCTATGTTCGTGACTGTTGTGTGATGATCATCACTGAGACCTGGCTTCACCCGGAAATCCCCGATGCTAGCCTGCAGCTAGCAGGCCGCACTTTGCTACGCGAGGACAGGACTGCGGACTCCGGTAAGAGGAGAGGAGGGGGTCTCTGCATCTACGTACATGATAATTGGTGTAACAACGGGACAATCATTGATCGACACTGCTCCCCAGACGTCGAGTACATGTCTGTAAGATGTTGGACTTTTTTTCTACCGAGAGAACTCACTGTAGTGATCATCACGGCTATTTACATCCCGCCAGATGCTAACGTAAACACAGCGCTCTCCGTCCTGCAGAACACCATGAACGAACATCAGCAGGCCCACCCAGATGGTGTTAACATTATTGCAGGAGACTTTAATAAGGCCAATCTAAAGACTGTACTGCCGAAATTCTACCAGCATGTTAAATGCTCCACCAAGGGAGAGAACACTCTGGATCACGTCTACACCAACATTAAGTGTGCATACAGAGCCACACCCCTCCCCCACCTTGGACAATCAGACCATCTTTCCCTCCTGCTCCCCAGCGTACACCCCCCTCAGACGAAGAACCAGGCCCACCACAAGGACAATCACAACCTGGCCCGAGCATGCATTTCCAGAACTCCAGGACTGCTTCGACCGGACAGAGTGGGACTTATTTGAACATCAGGGGCTGGATACTTTCACAGACACGGTACTGGACTACATCAAGTTCTGCATTGGGAATGTGACTGTAGACAAAACCATCCGGGTTTTCCCTAACCAGAAACCCTGGATGAACAGCCAGGTCCGCTCACTCCTCAGGGCCCGCAACGCCACCTTCAGGTCAGGTGACAGAGCTCTATACAGAGCTGCTCGGGCTGACCTGAACAGAGGAATAAAGAAAGCCAGGACCACAGGACGAGAATAGAGTCTCACCTGTCCAGCAACAACTCCCGGAAGGTGTGGCGGGGCATACAACACATCACCAACTTCAGAGGCAGTGATGTGTCAACCGCAGACCTGAGTGCGCCGCTGGCAGAGGAGCTGAATGGTTTCTTTGCTCGCTTTGAGACACCACAGCAGCACCCAGCTGTTCCAGCCCCGCCCCCACCAGGATCCTCCATCACTCCACTCACTGTACAGGAGGATGATGTCAGATGGGTGCTCCTGACAGTGAACACCAAGAAAGCTGCCGGCCCAGTTCCAGGAAAGGTGCTCAAAGCATGCACCTACCAGCTCACCCCCACCTTCACCAGGAGGCCCAGACCTCCCTCCCCTCGGCCGCTTCCACCAGCTCCTCTGGGAGAATCCCGAGGCGTTCCCAGACCAGCCAAGAGACATAATCTCTCCAGTGGGTCCTGGGTCTTCCCCATGGTCTCTTCCCAGTTGGACATGCCCGAAACACCTCTCCAGGGAGGCGTCCGGGGGGCATTCTAACCAGATGCCTGAACCACCTCAGCTGGCTCCTCTCGATGTGAAGGAGCAGCGGCTCTACTCTGAGTCTCTCCCGAATGACTGAACTTCTCACCCTATCTCTAAGGGAGAGTCCAGCCATCCTGCGGAGAAAACTCATTTCCGCCCCTTGTATCCGCGATCTCATTCTTTCAGTCACTACCCACAGTTCATAACCATAGGTGAGGGTAGGAACAAAGATCGACCGGTAAACAGAGAGCCTTGCCTTTTGGCTCAGCTCTCTCTTCACCACAACAGACCGGTACAGAGTCCGCACCAATCCGTCTGTCAATCTCCAGTTCCTTTCTCCCATCACTCGTGAACAAGACCCCGAGATACTTAAACTCCTCCACTTGAGGCAGAACCTCACTCATTCTACCCTTTTTCAACTGAGGACCATGGTCTCAGATTTGGAGGTGCTGATTCTCATCCCTGCCGCTTCACACTCGGCTGCGAACCTCTCCAGCGAGAGCTGCAGATCCCCACTCGATGGCGCCAACAGGACCACGTTGTCTGCAAACAGCAGAGACGAGATCACAACACCACCGAACCGGAACCCTTCCGCTCCATGGCTGCGCCTAGAAATTCTGTCCATAAATGTTATGAACAGAATCGGTGACAAAGGGCAGCCCTGGCGGAGTCCAACTCCCACTGAAAACGAATCCGACTTACAACCGGCGATGCGGACCAAGCTCCCACTCCATTTGTACAGGGACCGGACAGCCCGTAACAACGGGCCCAGCACCCCATACTCCTGGAGTACCCCCCACAGGACCCCCCAAGGGACACGGTCAAATGCCTTCTCCAAGTCCACAAAACACATGAGGACTGGTTGGGCAAATTCCCATGTTCCCTCCAGGACCCTAGTGAGGGTATAGAACTGGTCCAGTGTTCCACGACCAGGACGGAACCTGCATTGTTCCTCCTGGATCTGAGATTCGACAATCAATCGAACTCTCTTCTCCAGCACCCCTGCATAGACCTTACCAGGGAGGCTGAGGAGTGTGATTCCCCTGTAATTGGAACACACCCTCCGGTCCCCCTTCTTAAAAAGGGGAACCACCACCCCGGTCTGCCAATCCAGAGGTACTGCCCCCGATTTCCATGCGATGTTGCAGAGACGTGTCAACCAAGACAGTCCTACAACATCCAGAGCCTTCAGAAAATCAGGGCAGATCTCATCCACCCCCGGAGCCCGGCCACTGTGCAGCTTCTTGACTACCTCAGCGGCCTCAGCTCCGGTAATGAAAGAGTCCACCTCTGAATCCACAGGCTCAGCATCCTCCACGGATGACATGTTGGTGGGATTGAGAAGGTCCTCGAAGTATTCCTTCCACCGCCAAACGACATCTCCGGTCAAGGTCAGCAGCACCCCACCCCCACTATACACAGTGTTGGTGAAGCACTGCTTTCCCCGCCTGAGCCGTTTGACGGTTTGCCAGAATCTCCGAGGAGCCGATCAAAAGTTTTTTTCCATGGCCCAAAACCAACAGACTAAAAAACAGCTTCTTCCCCAAAGCCATAACTGCCTTGAACCAGTCTGTGCAATATTCCACCAGATGTGTAAACTAAAAAAAAAAAAAAAAAAATCTGTTTATAGCATCTGTATATAGTATCTGTTATGCCGTCTCAGGATTTGACTGTGCACCTTATATCCTCATACCCCCACCTTCTTTTATTCGTACTACCTCGATTATTTGCACTATTTTGCTTTACACTGCATATATTTTGTACTACCTCGGTCATCTGCACTATTCCCTCTATATTGCATATCTTTGCACACTGATCCGCACTGTTTGTACTTTGCACTCTTTTTTGCACTGTAACTGGAGATGCTGCTTTAAATCTCATTGTACCTATGTGCAGTGACAATAAAGGATTCTATTCTATTCTATACTAGGTGCTGGCACCAGATCAGAGACATCCAGCATTACAGCCTGGTACAAAAATTAGTCTTGGTTTCTATATTTAAATTTTACATCCACGGCAACCATACGGGGGTAAATTAGTTTTACATTGATCCCTCGCCAATTTGCGCTTTAAGTTCCGCGGTTTTAGTTGTTCGCGGATTTTTCAGAAATATATAATATAATAAAAAAAGAAAAAAGAAAAAATCACTGAAACATCACATGATGTTGTGCGCATTCTCTCGCTGCGAAGAAATGTTGTGTGCCAGCCTGGCCCCTTTAAGAAGGTGGCCTTATGGGTAATGTAATGTGTGTGTCGTGGGACGGCAGAATGAAAACGGGGATAGATGTAAAATGTAGTGAGCATCAACAGCAGCCCAGCGTGTATAGATTTACATTCTCTGTTAACCGACAGGAGCCCAACAATACAACCTGTGTGATGTTACTGCAGTTCCTGCAGTGACAGAATAAAGTGCTCGTTCCATGCAGAGAAAACCGGACTGTTTCTTTTGTTGTTGTTAGCGTGTTAGCCGCTGATTATGAGCCAAAAATAGCACAATACCAGCGGAGGGTTGTCTGACTGCGACGTGTGCGTGCATGCAGCGGTGGCTGGTGGCTGCGCTTAAAATGAGAACGCAATCTCACGTAGATTTTGTCAGAATGAATGTAAAGTCGTTTTACCATCTTGAGTTAACATAAACTAAACCAGAACTGTAATAAGCTCAAATACAACAGTGGTCATACAACTCACAGTGAGACTGGAACAAAAATGAACGATTTATAACTGTCTTGCAATCAAAGATGTGCAACATCAGATACAACAGAGAGAAAGACACGGATCAATCAATAATGTTCACATCAATTCTCCATATACAGGTCTATAGCTTGGTAGAAGGTCTTCAACCAGTTTTCTTGTTAGTAGTTTCTGCTTCTTACATATCAACCTCTGAGTTTGTTCACTGTCACAACACAATCCACTACACAACACCCCTCACACTTCACAACCCAGCACTCAACACACCGCTTGTCCTGTCTCTTCAGCTGTCCTGACTTTAAATGTTTCACTGCTGGTGTTTTTTGGTCCTCTGTGACAAAATCAGGATTTAAGATGTTAACTAGAAAATTTCGGAGAAAATTTGAGGCGTGGCCAATTAAGCCGCCAATTAAGGCGCCCGTCAGCGCAGTGACGAGAGTGGCCTGCAGAGTCCTGAACCAGTGACCAGAGTGGCCTGCACAGTCCTGAACCAGTGACCAGAGTGGCCTGCAGAGTCCTGACAAAGGGTGAATTCCAATTCCTCCCTTAACCCTCAATCTCAACCTCAGTCTCAAAAATGCACGCTCCCGCTAAGGGCAAGTGCTGTCCCAATTCTCAGCAAGTCAAGTTGAGGGACTAGTTTGAGGGCTGTATCGCCCTCAAAATTGAGATTCTCCGACACCACCCTTGGAAGTAAGGGCTATCCAGAAGGCACTGGGTAATTTAGCCAAGACAAAAAAAGCTAGCTACAAACGTAAGTATCTTCGTATATCTTAAAGATATAAATGTTACAAAACCATTTTATTGTGTTTGTTTGAGATTTTTTTCATATATTAACATCGTTGTTGCGTAACATTTATTTTTTTACTTTACGATGTTTGTTGCCGGACCGGCGGTCCCGGGCAGGGGTCCCGGTCCCATCGGCGGTCCCGGTCGTGAAGCAGCTGACCGCGGGTCCCGTCGGCCGTCCCAGTCGGCTTCACGTTACTTGTACTCGTCAGTGGTCCCGGTCTGCCATCCCGGGACCGGCGGCCGGGGGTCTCGGTCCCGTCGGCGGTCCCGGCTGGCTTCACGTTACTTGTATACCTTGATGTGTGGCGACGGAGGACTGAATAATGTATCCTCTATTGTGTTATTTGCTAATATTATTTAGAGAATATACGGCGCTCTTTTCAATGTTATCCCTGTGTCATTTCAGGGAATACAGAGACAACATGGGCTCTGATACATTTCAGTCAGAAGACGTAACTCGAGGGGTGTCCCATTTCTAAGTCACAAGATAGCCCTTACATTTACTTTCGAGGGTTAAGATTGAGGGCCAAAAATTGAGGGTTAAGGGCGAGGGTTGAGATTGAGGGTTAAGAGAGGAATTGGAATTGGCCCCAAAACCTGATAGAAGACTTCTGGGATGTTGACCTTCTGGGCCAACATCAGTGTGTGATCTCAGAAATGTACTTCTGGAAGAATGGTCCAAAATCCCCAATAAACACACTTCCTAGAAGTGTTGAAGCTATTCAAGCTGCAAAGGGTGGAGCCACATCATATTGATTAGGAATGGGATGAACTAAAGCTCATATGAATCAAGGCTGTGATTATCAGTCACATTCTCATAATATATCATATACTGTGCCTGAACAGGCAGAAAGGGGCGGGGCTTCAGAGGAGGCAGTCACATGTGCGGCTCCTCCAGCGTGTGTATGTGTGTCTGTGAGATCAGGAGAGAAACAGGCAGAGACCACCTAATTCCACTGTCTCCAGTCAGTCCAAACCTGGATTTCTGTGTCCGAACAAACGGCTGTAATTCAAAACCTGAATAAGTTTTTGAAAAAATTCTTGAACCCGAGAAATTCTTGAACCCACAGATATATTTCTTATTTCGTCAATGTTTTCCGTTTTTAAACTAGAGCAGTTTTAAAAAGTATAAATTTAGCCTCTGGAGCAGTAGGCTGTCGATTCTGTCAAAGTCCAATTTTCCATGTCCCGAACAAACGGCTGTAATTCAAAAACTGAATACGTTTTTGAAAAGATTCTTGAACCGTGAGCGCCACAAGGCTTTCAGGATTCCAGTGGTACTGTTTTTAAATTACGGTAGTGTAAAAACATGAAACTTTTTCTTGTCAGACGAGATAATTCAGAAATTTCCCCATTGAAATAAACAGGAGAGTTTAAGTACCACCTTGAACTCTAGGTTGATTTGACGGAAAACTAAACACCACACAGACACAAAAGTCACATCATCGGAAAGAGGACAAAAATGCCTACATTTTGATGCATAATTTATGTAGGTTGAGCAAAAGGAGTGGACGTGAAAAAGGAAAAGGCAGGTTTAAAAAGTTTGTTTCTTCTCTCCTCGGAGCTAGAGTGCGTGATGACATCACTAGAGTGAGGACAGAATTCTGAAGATTTTGTAAAAATCATAAAATGTAAATCGCGATTTCTCAAAGACGGTATATCACAACAATACACGGCTTCAGTATGTTATAGGTCATTGTCCTGTGACCCGTTTAAACTTCGAATGGTGTCTCTGTGATGAAATATGGCCGTACTAGACAGGTCCAAAGAGGGGTGGCTTTTGGGCTTTTTTTGCTGGAATTCTGCCAAATCCCATTCATTCCTATGGGACAAAAATTCGCAGTTTTTTGGGATCTTCGGGAAAACCGTTTGACGGAACACTACCAAAAGTCATAGCACACTGATCCCGATTGAGCCGGTCGTTTTGATGTATTTTTCGTTGGATTTTTCTCAAAGCTGCGGGCCGTGAAAACCGTCAAAATTCGTGACGGAAACGGAAAAATAAAAAATACGAGAATAAATACGTTGAACTAGAAAATTTCGGAGAAATTTTGAGGCGTGGCCAATTAAGCCGCCAATTAAGCCACCCGTCAGCGGATAACCTGATAGAAGACTTCTGGGATATTGACCTTCTGGGCCAACATCAGTGTGTGACCTCAGAAATGCACTTCTGGAAGAATGGTCCAAAATCCCCATTAAACACACTTCCTAGGAGTGTTGAAGCTGTTCATGCTGCAAAGGGTGGATCCACATCATATTGATTAGGAATGAGATGAACTAAAGCTCATATGTGGGTCAGGGCTGTGATCATTCTCATAATATATCATATACTGTGCCTGAAGAACAGGCAGAAAGGGGCGGGGCTTCAGGGAGGCAGTCACATGTGCGGCTCCTCCAGCGTGTGTATGTGTGTCTGTGAGAGGGGGAGAGAAAAAAAAAGGCAGCGACCTCCTAAATACACTGTCCAGTCAGTCCAAACCTGGATTTTTGTGTCCGAACAAACGGCTGTAATTTAAAAGCTGAATAAGTTTTTCAAAAAATTCTTGAACCGAAAGCGCCACAAGGGTTTCAGCTACGCAGTGATATATATTTTATGCCGTCAATTTTTTCCGTTTTTAAACTAGAGCAGTTTTAAAAAGTATAAATGTATCATCTGGAGCTGGCAGCCTGTGTATTCTGTAAAAATCCGATTTTCCATGTCCCGAACAAACAGCTGTAATTCAAAAGCTGAATAAGTTTTTGAAAAAATTCTTGAACCGTGAGCGCCACAAGGCTTTCAGGATTCCAGGGATATATTTCTTGTTTCTGAAATGCCTACGGTTTTTAAATGACGGCAGTGTAAAAAAATGAAAGTTTTTGTTGTCAGACGAGAGAAATCAGAAATGTCCCCATTGAAATAGAATGGGGCGGGGAAGGAGCACCTTGAACTCTAGGTTGATTTGACGGAAAACTAAACACCACACAGACACAAAAGGCACAACATCTGAAAGAGGACAAAAATGCCTACGTTTTGATGTATAATTTATGTAGGTTGAGCAAAAGAGGTGGACGTGAAAGAGGAAAAGGCAGTTTTAATTTTTTTTTCTTCTCTCCTCGGAGCTAGAGTGCGTGATGACATCACTAGAGTGAGGAGGGTTTTTTGAAGATTTTGTAAAAATCATAAAACGTAAATCGCGATTTCTCAAAGACCGTAAATCACAGCAACACACGGCTTCAGTATGTTATAGGTCAAAGTCTTGTGACCCGTTTAAAACTTCGAATGGTGTCTCTGTGATGAAATATGGCCGTGCTAGAAAGGTCCAAAAAGGGGTGGGTTTTGGTTTTTCTTAGCCGGAATTCTGCCAAATCCCATTCATTCCTATGGGACAAAAATTCCCGGTTTTTTGGGATTTTCGGGAATACCGTTCGACGGAACGCCACCAAAAGTCATAGCACACCGATCCCGATCGAGCCGGTCGTTTTGATGTATTTTTTGTTGGTTTTTTCTCAAAGCTGCGGGCCGTGAAAACCGTCAAAATTTGTGACGGAATACGGAAGAATAAGGCGAAATAAAAACGAGAATAAATACGCCGAATAGTAATAGGAGTGGCTTCAATGCTTGCATTGGCCATGCTTCGCATGGCCAATGCTGCGCATTGGCCACGCCTAATAATATTAGGAGTGGCTTCAATGCAAAGCATTGGCCACACCTAATAAAGACATTAGAATTTACTGCCAGAGAGGACTGAAGGACACATTCACCCTTCACACCCCCACAAAAAAAAGTCTGCTATAAGATTAAATTGCAAATACATACTAGATGGTTTTGCTAGACATTGGCACTAACCATGAATGTAAATGCAGACATAAAAAAAAAAAGAGAGAGAAAAAGACACGGAACTCAAATAAGGAAGAGAGGTGCTTTCTTCTTCTCCATTTTATTTCTCTTCTCTTCAAAGCACATGCAAGTGCCAACTTTCAACTCACCGGCGCTGCGGCTGCAGCCTGAGGTGAGTGTACCCCGATGATGTAACGACGCTGCGTTTCGATGTGCATTCAGTCGCACGTCGTAACGTAGGAATGATCTGTCCATTTCACGTTGTCTAGGGTGGCTCAAAGTAATCTGGTAAGACTGCAAAAATCCTTGTGTCCAGAGCCGTAATAACGTAGAGTCAGGTGAAGATGAGCTGCTGCTCCAAACACGACTAGAAGAGAAAACTAACGGACGAGCTGAGAGCAGGAGGATGCACATATGGAGCTGAGATACATGCTGAGCTGCTCTTCTGTTTTACCCAAATTCTCTCTTTGAAGTCTTTGTGATGAATAATTATAATGAATGGAAGATGGCGCCCTGTTTGCAGCTGCAGCTACACCCTTGTTGTTTGAATGTGTTCCCCCCATGGAGGGAACAAAAAAAATCACTGTTCAGCATAATAACATTCACCTTTGATGGTAGAGGGTTATTTTGCAGATGGTGATGAAAAAATATTGGAAGATGAAAGAAATCACGACACAAACAGGGTCTTTGCACAAATGTATGTGTGAGTCGAGAACCTTCCAGTTAACTCTGTTGACTTTGGTGTCACCAGGCTTGTTCCAGGAAAACCTGCTGGAGAGGAACATTTTTGTCTTAAAACACTTTTGACAGAATTTGATGAATTTACACCCATTAATCACCTTAATGAGTAATAAATAGACGAGTAAACTTTACTTTCAGAAAAAAATCTCCATTATTGTTTCACACACCAGCGTGCAAAATGATACACACATGTTGAACGTGCAGGACCGTCAGCACCTGAAGAGCTCTGGTGACACCTGGACGTCACAGAATAATGTGCTGCGTTACTGTGTGTCGCTGAACTGCTGTTTTCTGTGTGTTGTGTGTGTGTATATATACTTGTTTGTATGTTTTTATGAGGACTTAGCATACATGTCAAGCCCCATGGCTAGTCTGTCATATCCATGCTAAACACCCAACCAGCAACTGGCGCCTGGTCCTCATCATCCAGATCCCCCCCGCTGAGACAGACACACATGCACACACACACACACAAAGTCAAACACCAACTCTTTTCTTTCCTTTTCCCCCTCCATTTCACAATATTTCACTGCTGTTTTCCTTTCATCCTGTGAAACACTGACCACCACCCCACCCTGCTTCAATTGGTCTTGACTGCTTTAACATCATTGGCTGCCATCTGCATAATTCAGTTCATATATATATGTATATATATATATATATATATATATATATATATATATATATATATATATATATATATATATATATATATATATATATATATATATATCATGATGCATCTGTGGAAGTCCTGGAGGATGGCACAGGGCCTGGAGCTCCAGTCTGCCTATTAAGTCTATCGGGTAGTGGAAACATAGTTACGGGCCTGTAATGTGGGCTCTGGACAGCTCAGATAAAACCGTTTCCTCCCTCCAAGTCTTTGCATCCCAGCGCCGGTCTGGCCAAAGTTATTCTCTGTCTCTCTCTCTCTTTTATGCAAATCAGTGTGCTGAGAAACATACACATCTCCAAGGATTTTTCTGTCCTTGATGCTAAGTAAGATCGCTCTTTTTTTGCAGAATTATTATTACCTAAGATGCAAAAGTTGATTGCGCGGCTCGTGTCTGAACTGAGAAAAAAAAAAAAAGTGGAAGCTTGCCCACTGAGGACCACCAGGATCCTATAATGACCCCACAATACTATCTCGCAGTGGGTTTCCAAGCTTTTGTTAGACACATAAATCCTTTGACTGAGTAACAAATGTTCCCTGTTAGAGTGATTTTATTCAAGGATATTATTTTCATTTGTTTTTGCATACTACCGAGGTGTCCTACGTGGTATGAAAATGTAACCCGTTGTTCTAAAATGCCCTTTAAGTCAATCAGAAGATGATAAGTTTTATGAAATGCTGACAAACACAACTTCCATGTGCGTAAGGGAGGTTTTCCTCCTAAGTTAATGATGAAAAATTTGTGTTGTGACACTCTGATGTTCAAGCTGTTGCTTCTACAGCTGCGTCCTTTCCACCACAGTAATTTCACCTCCGCCACATCCTTACACACATATTTACGTTCCATCCATGTCTGCAGACACAACGTGGAGGAGCTACATTGGTCCAAAATGCTGCAGTTTTACAGTTAGGCCTCGAAAGATGTTTTTCCTGACTCCGTTCCCTGCAGAGAGACAGCTGGATTCATCGGCATGTCGGCTTACTGCGTCTTTATCTTTGTTCCAACAGGGTCACTTACCAGGTGTTGCACACAAAGACATTAATTTGGATATAAAGTCTGAAGAAATGTCAAAAGGTGCTAATCCACCAACCTTCATCCAGGAGATCGCTCTTCTGACACATGCCCAGTATCTTTTTCCACAATTATTGCTTTCAGATGCTCATGATTAGTTTCTAGAGTTGGTGCATGTTTGTTAAACAGCTTGAAACTGGGTCATGATTTTATACATCAAAACTTGATTAAAAAAAAAATATCTGGCTCTTTAGCCACGAGATGCTTCAAGTGCACTACGTGCAAAGTGACTGTGCTCGTCTCCACTTCTGTTTTTGCTGTCTGTGAACTGGATTTCGCTCTGTTGCCATGGGGAGTGAGCTGTCTGGCGCCGGCCGGTGCCCGGTTCTGCCTCTGTAGTTCTTCTGGCACTGTCACTGGAAGGCTGCATGTTGAAAGTGTGCAGTAAAGTGTGACGCGGCTGGAATGAGAACTGGCACATCAAAGTCTCAGCTTCTTTCTCACAAGTCGACGGTTACTTGAGGTTTTAATTAGATATTTGTGACACGCTTCGGTGAACGTACCACTGGGACGAGGAACCACAGCTCCCTTTTCAGTCAGGTCTTCACACCTTAGTTCATAGCAGCTGGTTGGTGGGGGGCGGTGGGAGGCACTCAACTGTACTCCACCGCCACCCCTTCTGTGTTCTGTCTTTTCAGATGCGTGTAAAACTTAGATATTACATCTGTAAGCCTTTCCATAACCTCGTCTAAGCGGTCATGTGGCCACACCCTAAACTGAATTTTATTTTTATTCATTTTTAAGCATTGTCACTGATATGGGAAATGTCTCACCTTGGTTAACAAGCTTTCTTTTTTCATGGTGGCTTAAGGGACAATCCTACTAATGCTGCATTCGGCTTTAGTTCTATTGCTAAATTTTAAACTTAATTGGTCTTACGCCGGAGTCCCACAGAAAGTGCTGTGGTCCAGTTTTGGAGCAGCTGTGTTCCATCCTTGCGTACCCCTGCCAGGTATTCAGGGTGGAGCACCAGCAAGCACCGTCTGCTTGGCTGGATTCGTATGAGAGAAAAAATTCACCTGAAGGTTCTGCTTGTTTGCTTGTTTAAAGACTTAAGGGGCCGATTGTACACCTCCTGCTAGCCACTATCCACTAGCCGCTACCCTCAAATAACGGATTTAGGAACCTCCATTAACCACTATGCAATCTTCCGCTTCCCTAAAGCCACTACCGCTTTGCTGACTCCCTTATTGAAATTGTAGGTGGGGCAATGGGCTTGTCATTTGCGCTTTCCACAAACTTGGTATCTTGCAATCGCGGGTTTAGGATAGCGGGTAGCAGGTGGTCTGACTACCCGCTATCCTAAACCCACCACCCGCGAGGTTAGGGTAACCCTAACCCTAACTATCTGGGACTTTCAGGTAGCTGATAAGAATGGTCTGTGTAAGAATATTTTTACTCCGCCAAGGAGGTGATGTTTTTGCTGGCGTTTATCTGACTGTCTGTTGGTCTGTCTGTGTTCAAGATAACTCAAAAAGTTATGGATGGATTTCGAGGAAATTTTCAAGAGCTGTCAGAAATGTGAAAAGAAAGAATTGATTTCATTTTGGGTGTGATCAGGAAGAAATCCTGGATTCTGGATCATTTTCAAATTTTCGATAACATTGCGGTCAATGGGGCCAGAAATTTTGTTTCTTAATATCTCAGTTAATTATTGGCAAAAACTCATGAAATTTCACTCAGGGATTGACAGTGGAAACCTCTATCAAATTTCAGAGGCTGATCCGGATCTGATCCAGAACACAGATTTTATCACAATCTGTAAATCGCTATATGGGAGAACTGTTGTGCTTGGCGGAGGTCTGCGCTCTCTGAGTGCTTTTCTAGTTAAAAAATGCTTTTCTGGAAGCTCACTGGCTCTATTTTTTCTGCACAATTTATTGAAACTTCTTGGAGTATTAAAAAAAATGATTAAATCATTTGCTACACATTAGTTAGAGCTAGTTATGTATATGTCAGTGCAGAGGAAGAGGAGGAAGGAAGAGGAGGAAGCTCTACAGCAGAGTCCCAGACGAGCTGCACATGAGAGCTGCTCTGATCTGGATGAAAAGACGCTCCATAGCAGTTTGCAGGTACCGCAACCTGCTCTTAAAGGCAATGGCTACTGACGCACTGATTGGTTAAACAGGTGGAACGCCCTAACCACTCCCATGCATAATATATGCATAATATATGCATAATATCTGCATAATATAGCGGTTAGCGCAGGTAAGATTGCAGGTTTAGGGAGGTGGAAGATTGCCTTTTTTCGCGGGGGAATTGCCCCTCCCGCTACCTGCTATCCCTTAATAGCGGCTTTTGGAGGTTTGGCGGAAGATTGGGCCCTTAAGTCTCCCCATGTCTTATTCTTTCTTGAATTATAGTTTTTAAAAGGCTGGGTGCTGTCAAAAAATGTTTTGATGAATAGAATTACCCGTTACTCATATGTAGTTAAGAATGTTTCTGAAACTCTCTCAAGTGTTGACACACAGCCTCTATAATGCGGATGTGCGAGTAGGAACCTGCTGGCAGTGTTTTTGTTTTCTTTTTTTGTTTAATTTCACCACATTCTCTCTATCGTTATCGCGTCAGACTTCCTGTCATCTTGATCTGCTGTTTGCAAATTGATGTGGTTTACTGGCGGCCGAGCACCAGAATATATTTGACACATATCTCCAGAGGAGCAGCGTGCACGGATGCTTCTGGACTCCTGCAGAGCGCTTCAGGCTACTCTCGTTGACTTGAGTAGCAGCGATTCACAGCAGCTGGTCCACATCCTGTTGGAGTTGAGGTTTAGATAAAGCCACGACGTCATGTTGTTTCGAAGTTGGTGGTCTCACTAGACTCTTCATAAATTTATCTTATTTGTAATATCCTTCTTACATGATATCCACACCCACGACCATGACCACCTGACAGAACGAGATCATGCAAAGCAACAACTGAAGTGAGTTTTCTCTGAATGGTGGATGAGACACTCAGGACTCCCAGAGTGGCTCAGACTAGACCCCCCCCCCCCCCCCCCCGAACCAACGAGAACACTTCATTTGTACAATTGTTGTTTCTAGAAATCAGGTCCTAACTCCGTACGGTGATTGCCACGCATGACCTTGGGATGTGTGTTGTGTGTGTGTCTGCCGGAGATGAGTCTGGGATAAGATCTGCTAATTTATTATTCAATTAAATATCGCTGAGGTCACTGCAGATCATTAGCCACAGAGGTTATTTCAAAGGATGAAGACAGACAAACACCAACGGAAAGAGAACCAGAGAGGCAGGAAGCAAGAGATTAAGAGATCGAGAATGACAGCATCGAATGCCCCGATTCAGGAGCCGATACCTCGTTTCATCACTCTGTCTGTCCTTATTTTGAAATAACCATTCCTAATTACAGTATTCCTTGTTGTGTTGCCTGTTGAAACATACAGATTGGCTTTGTTCATGACGCTTTCCCGTTAAGCTGCGACACTGGCAGAGCTCGACAGGGAATGCACCAGGCTTTGCAGAGCAATTTAGAAAGAGGACTTAAGTGGTCCATGCTCTGTGAGCAGATTGGGAAGAGTTCCATAAGACAGAAATAACCTCAGCTCAGCAATAACAGCGGCTCCAGCACACAGTATATCTTGTTGCACATCTAGCACATAATAAAATCAGGAGAATTTTTTCCTGAGCTGCAACCTTTTGGACTGCAACAACAGAAGAAACTTTAATAGACTTATGTGCTATTGATTTTCTCGGGCCATCAAATGTTGAGTATGGAGAGAGATAATGAAATGGAGTACACACACATTCACAGAGCCATTTACACTTGGAGTGCACCGTGCTGTGCATTTATAGAGATGAAGAGGATAAAGGCTCATTTTAGTTTCCATGAAGATAATTATGGGGTTTTCTATTACAGGAGGCGAATATGTCATTTCCTCACAGACAACTGGAAGGATTATATTCAACATTATGAGGAAGCCAGGGTAAGGCAGGCTTGGAACATGTGAAAAAGAAAGCACACCCTCTGTTAATCTGACTTGATCATTTATAAGGTGACATCAAAATAAAAATAAATCTGGTCTTTAGCAGTTTATAAAATTAAATGTACAGCAACATATGACCCATATTACACTGTATTAATGTGTTGATGAAGAGCAACACTGTAAAGGCACCTTCAGCTACAACAGACTGAAGTAACCATTTGGAGGATGATATCAGTCTCTGACATTGTTGTGGAGTAAATGTCTTCCTGGAAATAGAGCTTCAGTTACTTCAGGTCTGCAGGTATTTGTTTATGCACGGGTCTCTTCAGGTCTCACAAGCTAACTGGGGCTGTGGGGTATGTGCAATAAAATATAGCCGTACAAATGTTGCACATGCCCCACAGAAACAAAAATAAAATGGTAAAAAATAAAACGCCTGCAGACACCATGAAACACTTACTTATTTGTGCCACAAGGGCATCATATTAAAAGTGGGAAACAAAAAGTGGAAGCCAAATTGCAACGAAAATCAAACAAAAAAAGCAATTGAAACACTGCTGTGTTTCTCTTTTTTTTTTTGCTTTGCCCCCTGAGGTCTTCCTCTTCCTCATCATTCAGTTTTTAGTTGACAAAAACGGCTCTCCTCTGCTTTTCAGGGAAACTAATTCTGGTTTGGTATTTTGGTCTTTGAAAACAGGAATCATGGACTGGTTCATTAGCGTGGCGGGTGGTCAGCTCAGGTCCGACCATGAGTTGTGGAGACGCATGTTAATGCCAGGTGTGAACAGATGTGCTCAGAGCCGTCCACTCGCTCTCAGATTGCTCAGGTGTGAATACCTGTTCTCCACAGGGTCCCTGATACACAGAAGCTCTGCTGTGCTTTTGTTTTTCTTTCCTGATTTATTTTTTGACGTTTTTGTTGAGCATTGCACAGTTTGACCTTGGAGTAAGCTTGCTTGGAGACCCACTCTTGGGAAGATTGTCTTGACTGCATTTCCTTTCATCCATTTTATTGGCAGGTTAAACATCTGAACACTCCAGACAAGCAAACAACCAAAACCTCTGCTTTTACAGAGGTACATTTATAGAGCCTTGGCTGCTACTGACTGTCTTAATCCCTCTGCAAGCGCTAAAGCTGTGCTTCTGCATTCAGCAGAAACAGTGTGTTCAGCCCTGATTCCAAAACACTTTTTACTATTTCATGGAAAATATCAGCTCATTTTAACTTTAATGGCAGCAACACGTCTCAAAAATGTTGGAACAGGGGGAACAAAAGGCTGCAAAAGTAACAGGAGCAAAATCAAAAAAACACTGAGGAGCTTTTCACAACTAATTAGGTTAGTTGGTAACAGGTCAGTAACATGACTGAGTGTAAAAGGAGCATTTCAGAGATGCAGAGCTTCTCGGATGTAAGGATGGACAAAGGTTCACCAACCTGAGACAAACTGTGTCTTAAAATTTCAGAAAAATGTTCCTTGACGAAAAAGACTGAAGATCTGCAGTACATAATGTCATCGAAGGATGAATAGAATCAGTTGGAGCGTCTGTGCAAGGCCAGATGTTCAGGATTCACTTCCGGTGAACACAGACTGTCGTTGAATCTACAAATGCAGGTAAAAGCTGAACAGAAGAAGCCATATGTGAACAAGATCCAGAAATACTGCCATCTTCTCTGGACCAAAGCTCCTCTGAAATGGTCTGAGGCAAAATGGACAGATGAATCATAATTTGAAATTGTTTTAGAGACCATAGACACTGTGTCCTGCGGACCAAAGAGGAGAGAAACCATCCAGCTGTTATCAGACAGTTCAACGCCTGCATCTCTGATGGTCTGATGGTGTTGGCAGCTTCCACATCTGGAGAGACTCCATCAATGCTGAGGAGAACATAGAGGTTTCAGAGCAACATCTGCTCCCATCCAGATGTGTCTTTCAGGGAAGACCTTCCATATTTCAGCAGGACGATGCTGAACCAGGTACTGCATCTTTACAGCAGCAGGACTTCACAGCAGAAGAGCTCCACAGTGATGAACATCAACCTGTTCCAACTGTTTTGAGATGTTCAGATGAGTCAAAACAAAATATTTTTCAAGAGATAGTAAAATGTTTCGCTTTCAACATCTGATATGTTCTTTATGTTTTATTGGGAAGGACATACAGGGGTTGGACAATGAAACTGAAACACCTGGTTTTAGAGCACAATCATTTATTAGTATGGTGTAGATTCTCCTTTTGCAACCAATACAGCATCAGCTCATCTTGGGAATGACATAAACAAGTCCTGCTCAGTGGTCAGAGGGATTTGAAGCCATTCTTCCTGCAGGACAGTGGTCAGGTCACTACATAATGCTGGTGGAGGAAAACATTTCCTGACTCGCTCCTCCAAACACCCCAAAGTGGCTCAATAATATTCAGATCTGGTGACTGCAGGCCAAAGGAGATGTTCAACTTCACTTTCATGTTCATCAAACCAATCTTTCACCAGTCTTGCTGGGTGTATTGGTGCATTGTCATCCTGATACACGGCACCGCCTTCAGGATACAATGTTTGAACCATTGGATGCACATGGTCCTCCAGAATGGTCCGGTAGTCTCTGGCAGTGACGTGCCCATCCAGCACAAGTATTGGACCAAGGTGATACCATGATATGGCAGCCCAAACCATCACTGATCCACCCCCATGCAGTCTGGGCATGCATCAGTCTAGGTGGTCCACTTCTTTGGGGTTTCTCCACACCGTAAGTCTCCCAGATGTAGAGAAAACAGTAAAGCTGGACTCATCAGAGAACAATACATGTTTCAGATTGTCCACAGCCCAAGATTTTCACTACTTGCACCGTTGAAATTGACGTTTGGCACTGGAACGAGTTACCAAAGGTTTGGCTATAGCAGCCCGGCCGTGTATACTGGCCCTGTGGAGCTCCTGACGGACAGTTCTGGTGGAAACAGGAGAGTTGAGGTGCACATTTAATTCTGCCGTGATTTAGGCAGCTGTAGTTTTATGTTTTTTGGATACAACCCAGGTTAGCACCTGAACATCCCTTTCAGACAGCTTCCTCTTGGGTCCACAGTTAATCCTGTTGTATGTGGTTGGTCCTTCTTGGTGGTATGCTGACGTTACCCTGGATACCGTGGCTCTTGATACATCACAGAGACTTGGGGCCAATTCCAATTCCTCCCTTAACCCTCAATCTCAACCCTCGCCCTTAACCCTCAATTTTTGGCCCTCAATCTTAACCCTCGAAAGTAAGTGTAAGGGTTATCTTGTGACTTAGAAATGGGACACCCCTCGAGTGCAGTTACGTCTTCAGACTGAAATGTATCAGAGCCCGTGTTGTCTCTGTATTCCCTGAAATGACACAGGGATAACATTGAAAAGAGTGCTGTATATTCTCTAAATAATATTAGCAAATAACACAATAGAGGATACATTATTCAGTCCTCTGTCACTACACAACAAGGTATACAAGTAACGTGAAGCCGACCCGGTCCGCCGACGGGACCGGGACGGGACCGGGACCCCTGCCCGACCGCCGGTCCGGCAGCAAACATCGTAAAGTAAAAAAAATAAATGTTACACAACAATGATGTTAATCCATGAAAAAAATCTCAAACAAACACAATAAAATTGTTCTGTAACATTTATATCTTTAAGATATACGAAGATACTTACGTTTGTAGCTAGCTTTTTAGTGCCTTCTGGGTAGCCCTTACTTCCAAGGGTGGTGTCGGAAAATCTCAATTTTGGGGGCGATACAGCCCTCAAACTCGTCCCTTAACTTGACTTGCTAAGAATTGGGACAGCACTTGCCCTTAGCGGGAGTGCGCATTTTTGAGACTGAGGGTTGAGATTGAGGGTTAAGGGAGGAATTGGAATTCACCCTTGTTTTCATCACAGATGCGCCAGCAAAACATGCACCAACAATTTGTCCTCTTTTGAACTCTGATATGTCACCTATGATGTTGTGTGCATTGCAATATTTTAAGGAAACTGTGCTCTTACCCTGATAACTGAACCCTCACACTCTGCTCTTACTGGTGCTGTGTGGAATTAATGAAGATTGGACACCAGGCTGGTCCAGTTTAGCCATGAAACCTCCCACACTAAAATGACAGGTGTTTCAGTTTCATTGTCCAACCCCTGTATGGGCTTATGGGATCTCCAGATTGTTGCATTACTTTCTTTACATTTTGTGCAGCGTCCCAACCTTCCTGGAATCTGGGTTGTTAGTAAAACCATAGAAGTGACAGAGACAGAACTAAAAGAGGATACAGAGCTCAAAACATGTCTTTTATTTGTAATAATCACCTATTCTGTTGCTGCTGGGAGGTCCCCTTCATGAATAATAGTCGCTTAATAACAGAGTGTTTGAGTTTCAATGAAACAGAGGATCAGAGTGCTGATTAAACTCACGTTAATTATTATACTTGTCTGAAGACCTGGCTTATTTCTTATAATCAGGTTTTACATGCAATATAATTTCATAAATGTCTTTTTGACACATGCCTTTTCAGCTATGTTTATTAAATGTCGTGTTTGACAGAATAGAGCCAAAGTGAAATGTATCTTAACAAAAATAATGTTAATTTTAAAATTAACTAAAAAAATGTCTGTAGCAACTCTTGTACCATTTTTTAAATCCTCAAACATGACTATTTACATTCCCTCCATCCAAAAAGCAAAAAGTGGAAAAAGTGGAAAATATGTCATAGCATTATACTTGTTCTCAGTTAACCACAGAGGCCACTAATGAACTCCTATTATCTTCGTTGTAGAAAACAAACTATTTTTCTGAAAGAAGTGTGGGCGGAACATTCTAGAAATAACATGCAGATGTTCTGCAGCTTAATTATGCTAAAGTTCACATGGCAGCGCTGTGTTTAACGCGGGGTCAGAGCAGCATCTCCAAATGAAATGATTGTGTCTTTTATGTGTCTCCTATAAAACTCTCAGCAGATTCAGGTTTGTGTGTGTTAGCTGGATTTATCGGCCCAGTGACACTGATGTCTTCTTTAACCTTATTGGGGTTTCATGTTAACTATAGAAAAAAAGAAAAAAAAGAGAGGGAGATGCTATATTTGGAGGCTTTTATTTTTGTGTCATGCTACTTCAGACTTGAAGAACATGGCAGCAGAGGCAGATTGGTGTGAAAATGTATAATGAAGCGTTTGATTGCAGTCAACATGCCACTTGCCAGTGCAGAGTCCCTGCAGTCTGCCTTGAATGCTAATCTTCACCTTTTTCTGAGGATATTTTTGGTCTTAATGAACCTGTTTCGACAGTCGCTGGTGAGAGTCTTGGAGTCTTGGAGATGTTTCCGCAGAGTTGAAATGTTAAAAATAAGCAGCTGATTTTCCCACGAATCACACCGTGGATTCAAGTTCAGGATGAACTTGTCACCCTTGAACCATCTCTGCACTGCGAAGACGTGCCGGTTCAAATCCTGCACAACTCAAGCTTGCTTTAATGCCTCCCTCGTTTGCAACTAAATGGATTATCGTTGCACGGTTAATGAGCATCTTTTTGCGCTTTGAAGCACCTTGACGTGACATCAGTGTTGATAAGTGGTCCAATTACTGGCAGACTGGGTCAGAAGTTGATTCAACCATCGAGACATTTAAAACAGAAAATCCTCTGCACAGAAATAATGACTGCCACGCTTTTGTCAGAGGGATAATTAATCTCGAAGACAGTTTGAAACCAGCTCCTTCTGTCGTCTGCTTCTCTCTTTCTCTGTCTTCTGTCTGTGCTGAAATGAATCTGAGGCACCGAGGGATAAGATGCACAGCCTGGGAATGGGTTATTGACGTGGCGTAAACTGTGTCACGTAGGTCCTGCAGTCTGGAGGCGGGCTGATGAAGCCCACTCTATCGGCTCCACTATCGGGACCAGTCGTTCAAGGGAAGCTGGACCAGCAAATATCGCTCTCATTCAGTCTTTTTTCTCTCCAATTCCTCTCTGTCATTTGTCTTTCTCTTCGCAGCTCACACACACGTAGAGCGAACCAATCCATCTACCATATTTTCTGGACCATAAAGCGCACCTGAATATAAGCCGCACCCATTAAAATTTAAACAGAATATATATTTTCACATATAAGCCGCACCGGACTATAAGCCGCCGGTATCCAGGTTGAGAAATAAGATATTTACATTGAAAGATTTTACCATCAGAGTTTATTCACATACCTGGACTGATTGTTTCTGAACAGAACCTGTAACACGGCAGTAAAAGTGCTGATCAAACAAAACAGAAAAGTCATTGATGGTTTTAATAATTTATTTTTCCTCCTCCTGTGTACTGAAACCCCCCCACACAGCAAAGACATCCAGAACGGACCCGCGAAACGGACCCGTATCGGGGTCCACTTGCACTCAGTGTTGGATCCGCCTTGGAGCCGGATCGTGGACCTGCTGGCTCCATGCTGCGTCCGGTCCACATCTGTGATTAAAACCTTACCTCTGCGGCGGGTTCGCTCAGAACCCTGAAATCCACTGGGAAACCAAGAAACTGACTGGACAAACTGATAAATCCAGGTGTGTTTGAGTAGCTACAATGGTCAGACACACCTGGATTAATCAGGTTGTCCAATAATAACAGGTATTGATGCTCACAAAATGAATGTAGAGTAGCATAGCCAACATAGGCTACTGAACAAAAACAGATTAGCTTTTAACTACTTCATTTGTTTTTGGTTTTTCCACTTCCTGCTAGAGCGCCCCCTGAGGGCTGAGGAAAAATTCATAGAAAAGCCGCATCTCTGTATAAGCCTCATGGTTAAAGCGTGGGACAAAAGTAGCGGCTTATAGTCCGGAAAATACAGTAGCTCCCAGGATGCTTCCTCAACTGTCACAAACTGGTGCAACTGTGTTCGCTTCTCCACACAAACACTCGGCCTTTTCAGACTCAACCAGCCTGGCTGCTGTTTGACAAAGAAGCTAATTTCCTCCTCCAGAATACTTTACTTAACCCTGGCATCCCGCCACCATCTGGCCCATTGCCTTAGAATATCTCTCCGAGCGTGCCACAATAACACGTTTACAACCGACGGGCGTGGGACGCCCCCTACCCCCAAATTAGCCGTGACTTGCTTTTCAAAGGGTCATAAATAGCTGTGAATGTTTCATAAGCAGCCCAGAGATGCTGCACAACAACGCACTGATGCAGTTTAACTGGATCTGTCGTCGTTACAGCAAGTAGCACCACAGTCCTGTGAAAGCTGGAGACTTTATCATACTGAATTAGCAAGTTACAGCGCTTCCATTGTAAAAAATAAAAAAATAAATAACAACATCTCTGGCATCAGTTGTCCCATCAGTTCCTTATTCTCACCGTCTGTAGCCGCCACTGAAATAACCAAGTCATATTTAAGCTAAACAGTGACGGCGTGCGTTCCCAGCTTCTCAGAAGGAATTGTCACGGAGTCTTGAAACTGAGGAGGATTCAGCGAACGTCCACGAGGCCCAGTTGTCGTTTTACAGCACGGTATATGTCAGACGCGTGGCCCGCTATTATGGTGGCTGTAGGGAACATGAGCGAACTGGAAGGAGAGGATGTTATGCTGCGAGTGCTCGCACTGTTCAAAAAATGAATGCAACCTTTTCAGGAGTCAGAGACAAAATGAAAGTGCATCATCGGATAGTATTTTATAAATAGTGTCTGTCACGTGATATATGACCAATGCAGATAACTCATCTGTAATTGTTTTTTGAGTTTCTGATGTTTATGACTTGCATTGACATGCTTTTTTGTTCTTTTGTTTTCAATCTTTTTGAGAACGACGGCCGTATATAATAATACATAATATAAGTCACGGAGCTCTTCCCAGAGAGGCAGACGACTGCATCCAGTCGAGCCAGTCAGAGAAGGGCTACAGTCGCTCAGTCGGTGCACATTTTCCGTGGCATTTACTCTCTCAGGATGAAACCCAAAGTTTGGCCAAACTCACCCTGAGACCTGAAGTTGGAAGGATGCGACCAGTGCAGTCCAGGCGTGAAAATGGGCCCGGTCAGAAATTACTTTCCTCTGGAGAGGAGGTGGAGTTGGTGGATTTCTCTATTTTCACCCTCACTCTCCAACCACTTCAAAAAAAAAAAAGGAAAAAAAAGTTTGAAAATGGCCAAGCAGTTAAGAGAGAACATATCAGCTTTTCCACATGAAGAGGCTATAGCTCTGTTGTCTACTTTCTTCCTGTCTGACCTTAATATTTGTCTGTCTTCATGCCCGTCTATCCAGAGACAGAGGAGTCTTGAACTTTAGCGGGAGGTCGTTTGTGCTCAGCTTTAGATTTTGTTGGGTCTTTTTTTTTGTTTGTTTGTTTGTTCGTTTGTTTGTTTTGCATGAGACAAAATAAGAGCAGAGGACACCTCCAGTTATGGATTCCACTCAGAGCCAGACATGAGTGGTCCTCTGTGGGCCGAAGCTCACATCTGGCACATGCTTGTTTATGAGAGCAGTTAACACTGGATCAGGGAGCTTTTCTAGCAAAACACATTCACACACACAGAAGCTTGACCTCAAACTATATATATATATATATATATATATATATATATATATATATATATAATACATATACGTATACATATACATATACATATACATATATATATATATATTTACATATACATATACATATACATATATATATATATTAAATTTTTGTGTGTGTATTTCACATCCTCATTTTGTAAGCAGCAAATTATATGTTTCCAGACTCAACATGACCATTTTTGAGAAAAATTGGTTTTCACAAAAAGTTCAATATGATCTGTGTCGGGATACATTTCTGTCAATATACAGTAAAAACTAGAAAAGCACTCAGAGAGCGCAGGCCTCTTAGTCGTACATATAGAACTGACAATATGGGACCACTAAAAAAGTACCATATCTTCCTTTATTTTGTGATGCACACAAAAATAAATAATAATGCGACAAAAACGTCATGCAATATTTGTTTCCAAAGTCGAATATATTGAAATTATCTTTTAACTCCAGTGTTTCCTCAGGGGGGTCCTCCACACTGGGAGCTGTGTCAGGTGACTGGGGGTGCTGTCCTTGGGTCCCTCTGGCCTGGCTGGCTGGGGGTTCCTCCCACTGATCTGGGGGTCCGCCTGTCAGTTGGAGTCGGGGGGCCCAGGTGCCGGTCACCCTGATAAGGCCTGCGGCTCCTCCCAGTGTGGATGGCCCAAAAGGTGGCGTTTTTCCTTGATCCTCAGTGCCATGCCATGTCGCCCTATTGGTTGTGATTGTGTGTGTATATTTGTTTAGTATGGAGGGTGGGAGGGAAGGGGTTTTATTGTGATTATTTGTTTTTAATTCTGTAAAGCACTTTGTGTTGCATGTTTTTGCATGAAAAGCGCTATACAAATAAAGATTGATTGATTGATTGATTGAAATTAAACAACCTCATTGCCTTATAATTTCCATTTATTTACATTGCAAAAAAACAACATTGTATATTTTTTGAAGTAAGTACTTCCCTTAGAAAAACAAATGAAAAAAAATGATTTTAACAATTTAAAACATTGAAAAATGAAATTTGATAGAGGTTCCCATTGTCAATCCCTTAAAGGTGGGGTAGGTGTTCTTTTTTTTCAGCACTTTTTACAATATTGCATGAAAACCTTTTCACATTCCCATTGCACCCACTGAAATAAAATGTTTGCAAAAAAAACGAAACGTTTTGGTCCAGTCTAGAGGGTATAATCAGAGAATAACTCTGACCAGTCAATTTACTGATCATCTTTACATTTATTGGCTGCCTAATACGTCCATCAAATATCAATGCACTCCCACCCACCCCTCCCTCCCTGCGGTTCATGTAATCATGAATCATGTGAAGGCGTGGTTTCAAGAGGTGAGCTGAAGAGGAGGAGGCGGAGCCTTTGGGAGGAGGGAAGGAGTGTATATTTTCAAAATCTCACTTGAGTTGGATTGCTGGAACCATTTTTTCAAAGAATTCCTACACCACCTTTAATCAAATTTCATAAGTTTTGGGCAATATTTAACAGAGATATTGAGAAACAAAATTGTTGGCCCCATTGACAGCAATGATATCAAAAATTTGAAAGTGATCCAGAATCAAGGATTTCTTCCGGATCACAGCCAAAATGAAATCAGTTCTTCCTTTTCACATTTCTGACAACTCCTGAAAATTTCATCAAGATCCATTCAATTTTTTTTTAGTTATCTTGAACACAGACAGACAGATAAACGGTGGCAAAAACATAACCTCCTTGGCAGAGGTAATAAAGTAACTAGTTGAAGACCTGGTCATCTCAGTGTGGTCAGCTGAAGTCCCCAGGTGGAAGTGGGAGTGGTTCAGGGCGTGGCTTTCGAGCCGAGACCTGATTCTAGAGCCGTTTCTGACATTTCTCATTCAGTTCAGCTGCATTTGAACTTCTGATCTGGTGTCGCTTCTTTCTACCTCAGCTCAGGCAGAGCTGCTGTCTCCTACAGCTGTCAACGTGTCCGGAGGACCTGAATTTAAACTGAAAGGAACTGAGATGCTTAAACAAGCAAGGACGTAAGGTGTGCATTAAAAACATAAGAAGCTGAGGCATTAAAAAGAAGTGTCCACCCCCAAAGACCAAACAGATAGCCCCTCCTGCTTTCTGTATCAGGAAAATAGAGTTTGGTACTGCAGCAAGAATCACAACGTGCATGTGAAGTCAGGTTGGACATTGGTTCATCAGTTTACAGTATTTTATTGAAATACTGTCTGTAATTGCTTCTTTAAAATGTTAGCAGTAAAGAGAGGGTCATTTTCATCCATATGTAGCAGGTTCCAGTGAACGAGTGGGTCCACGTTTTATTACATTGCTGCCCCATTAACATTTAAGTCATTATGCACGGTCCACACACCCACGAGACATAATGTTCTGCAGCGTGATTTATGTAAGTTGCTCAGGGGTTCAGATGAGGTGATCATTTACCTGAGAAAGGCACTATGGTGTTTCTAGTTTTAAAAAATGTATTGTCTCAGTTTATACTGTACCAAAGTGCCCCCCCTCAACAAACGCATCATCAAGAGTAGGGATGCCCGATAACTGTTTTTTAAAACCGATACAGATAACCGATAACTTTCAGCTCCTAAAGGCCAATACCAATAACCAATAACACACATATACCTAAGATCATTACATCAATACTATGAACAAAATCAAAAATAGTTTTGACTCTTTAAATGAACAGATATTTATTTTTTCTAATGAAAAACTATTGGCAAGCCTCTCAGACATTTTCATAAAGCTATCAAACAAATCTATTTGATATCTCACATTAACTTAAATAAGGTTTGAACTGATGGAAATACATGCATCAAAATTACTAACTGAAAAAATGCATTCCTCAATGACAATAAAAAATAATGCACATGCATAACTCAAGTTAGACTTGTCTATGTAAATAAACTGAAAAAGTGCACTCCATAGTAACAAAAAAATTACATTTAACGGATTCTATTCAAATGAATGCCTTTTAATTAAAGTAAATGAGTTTCAGTAGTTTTGGGGGTTTTTTTTAATCTCATGGAAGCTTTAGATGAAAGATGAAGGCGATGAGACGGGAGGAGAGAGGAGGGGAGCGGAGACTTGGTGCGGCTTGCTCACGTTAGCTCATGTTAGCTCACGTTAACGCCATTTAAAAACTCCATGGAAGCGATGGTTATGTTTCAGGTGGCTCATCGGGTTTGACGTATTAAAGCTTGTGCTATTTTTTCCTCATTTACTTGGAGCATTTGTCACAAATAACCAGCGAACTATCTTCCTCTGAAACTTTAACGAAGTTTCATATAATAGCCGGCATGTTTGTTTGTTTTTATCAGCGCACTGAACTGCAGGCTGCATTCAAGGTCTAACGTAAATTCTTCCATTCCCTCGTTTGCTAGTCGTTCTTTCAGCCTTATCTATTTTTTTCTATTTTGTAAGTGTAACATGTGGGAAAATACTGAGAATATCAATTCAAGTCAGCAACTACTAAAATTATGATCGAGTTAACAAGTTGTTTTCTGGCATGAGGGGGTATTCTTGATTTTCCTTACTGAGAAATCGTTTTTCTGATTATGCCGACGTCACTTGAACATAACATTCACTGCTGGTCATTCAAGGCTCAGAGGGAGCGAAGCACTGCTGTGTTGACAAAAATATATATGTTATCAGGGCTATTCGTCATGATATCGGACTTATCGAGATGATGTCATAACTTCCTTTTATCTGCCTGATAGTTATCAGGTTGATAATTATCGTGCATCCCTAATCAAGAGGATGGGAAGGCAGGGAACTCATTCCCAGGCTGCATTTTCTCCTCTCACAGATATGCATGCCACCAATCTCAGTAAAGTTTGCAGGAAATGTAAAACTGTCTGTTTAAGCTCTGTTGGGGGTCTGTGTTGTTTTAACGGAGGCTGCAACGTTAGCGGTTCACACGTGACAGAAGATAGTCGCCTGCCTCCAGCTCTTTGACATGCTGAGCTACAAAACCCGTGCTGCTTGTTTGCTGGTCCACTTTATTTTAAGCGTGTGCATTATGCATTTAAATGCACAGCTGAATATCAAGATTCTAAATTTTTCTTAGCTGCAGGAAACCCTAAGGAAAGTGTGTCAGTCATGGCGACTGATAAATGTTTCGTGTGAGAACTAGCAACGTTTTACGGCCAGCAGATGAGAGGTCTCTCCCCCGATGGAGCGCTGGCCACGCCCACCCTGCGCTGTCAAAGACAGTAACACCTGCAAGCTGCGTGCACGTGTGTTATTTATCCTCGAGGAGTAATAGGAGCATCTGAGGATACAATCTACCTCTCTGTCTGGGTGATCATGATACATGTAAATCCAGCTTTGACTCATTTGGATGCTGGTTTCTGTCAGGTGACGTCGGTATCTTGTCAGAGCTTTGTTAGAGACATCTGACAGAGGAAACAGAAGACTTGTGAGTGAAAGTAATTCTCCGTGTTCTTTTATCTGGTGCCATTGACGAGACTAAAAACAAAGGTCAATTAAAGAGTTTAATACAATCATGAATACAAAGATTCATTATGCAGAATATTTTAATCGGCCGATGGTGCACTTCACTGACACCACAAAGAGATGACAGGGAAATGCACGCTGGATGTCAGATTCTGTTCGTTCTTAAAAGATCCTGCGGATGCGGATCCTTGGTTCTCCTCCTAAGTTTTATGGCCCTTTGTCTTCGAGTCCAGATGGTAAACAGCAGGTCCAGACACATGTGGTTCTGTTTGTCCAGGAAAGGAGATGTCCCTCAAATGTTTATCTATGCTGTCACAGACTTTTTGTCGCAAACTGTTGGGGGTGGGGAATGTTACAGTAATTTAAGTCATTAAACCTAAGCTGAGAAGGTCTCAGTCATAAAAGAAGACTGCATTCCTACATGTCATAAAGATTAGTTTTAACAATTAAACAGTCCTCAGATAATTTTAATCCTAACATGAGTAAGAACAGCTTTTCTGGGATATTGGCTGTGTGTATATTTAGTTTATGTAAGCATAAAGAGCAGAAAAGAAGCATACAGAAGGAAAAGCTCCGAAGAAGAATAATAAGAATAAGAATACAAAAACGGTTTCTCAAGTGTGGCGATTTGATTGAATCCTCTGGTCATTAGGGTATTAATATCAACCTTTTTCAAAGGCCAAAGAGATATGCTTCGTGTCACGTACTTTTCAGATGTTCTGTGAATGCGTAGAGAAGAAAAAGATGAAAGAAAAAAAAAGGGAGCACGGAGAGTGAAAGAGTTTAAATTTAAATTGAAATTATATCAGGAACTCATGTATTGGTGGGGAGACTTAAAAGACATGATATGAATAATTAACAGTTTTTCTGAAAACAGACAAAAGAAAACAGCGCGACCATAAGCAAACACACACACACACAAGACTACACATGGAGCTACTCAGCTGTAACGGTGAAAATGGGTTTACGGGGGGGCAGCCCATCTCCTGCGGCCCACGCTCTTCTGTCAGGCTCATTACAGCGGAGTTACAGAGGAGTCCTTGGTGTGATGGAGCCAAAGTCATCCCAGCCAGCTCCCTCCAGCTCTCTGCCCCCGTGCACCCCAGCGGCCGACCGGCTGACAGACGTCGCCTCATCCACACCACGCTTCCTCCAGCGACCGGCGCTGGGTCAGACTCCAGCTACGCATCTCCACGAAGCTCATTTCATGTCCTCCAGCTGTTTTCCTCCATGGTTGGGGTCCAGTCCTCCTTAAACGCTTCGACACCAGAGACTTTGCTGAAAATGAGATAAAAGGAGGGTAATGCCTGACGAGGTCGATGTTTCGTGTCAGGTGGTTCTTGGATGTAAAAAAAAAACAAAACAAAAAAAACAAAAAGTTGCCTGTATCAAGGCATCCAGTAACTACATTCAATAAGCTGTATTTTAGATCATCTATATCAGGGGTGTCAAACTCCAGTCCTCGAGGGCTGCTGTCCTGCATATTTTAGATGTTTCCCTGCTTCAGCGCACCTGATCCAAATGAACGGTTCGTTAACGGACCTGAGCGGACCTGGATGACAAGCCTATGGTGATCCATTCATTAGAATCAGGTGTGCTGAAGCTAGAAAATATCTAAGATGTGTAGGACAGCGGCCCTCGAGGACTGGGATGTGACACCCCTGATCTATATTGAACATTGCCTCACAGCTAGAAGGTTCCTGGTTCGAACCTCAGCAGGTCTTTCTGTGTGGAGTTTGCATGATCTCCCCATGGTTGCGAGTACTCCTGCCTCCTCCCACAGTCCAAAGACATGCATGTCAGGTTCATTTCTGGTTCTAAATTGCCCGTAAAAGTGATTGTGAGCGATTGTTTGTCTATATGTGGCCCTGCGACGGACTGGAGACCTGTCCAGGTGGACCCCTGCCTTTCACTTGAAGAGAGCTGGGATAGACTCCAACAAATCCCTGTGAGGATTAAGCGGGCATAGATAATGGAAGGATGGATATATTGAACATATGGTATAACTAAAGACTTAAAATCCTGTTTTTGTGAGTCTGTGAAATCCTGACCAGCTAAATGCAGGAATGGAGCCCCATTAAAAGCTCCATTTATTTTTGAATGCAGGTCACAAAAATACAAACCTGGAAAAAATAAGAAAAAAAAAAAGAAAAACAACAAGTTGTCAAAAACTTTCAAGGGTAAGATGTAAAAATGTCAAACTGGATCTCTTTTATGTAAATCAGGAGAAAGTTCAGTCATACACCCGTACAGTTTCCAAGAACTCCAACATGATCAGTCAACATCTCAGTACAAGCTGATGCTGCTGTTGGTTGAAAATTGCATCACGTCACTATGACCTGTTTCTAAGTATCTAATGTAGAATATCTAATCCTGGGTTCAGGCGCCATGGCGTGTTTTTTTCTCAGGCTGGCTGAGAGGAATTTAGCTCAAGGCTCAAATGTGATAACAATGTGGTTAAAATGACTGCATTTCCTTTGATTCATTGTCTTGTGCTGACAACGGTTGTCCTGTACGCTGCTGTGAGCACCTGACCATCTCTGCCTGTATACAAATGGAAATTAAATCCACTTGCACCCTCTGTTCGATTGTCCGGTCAGAATGTTAAATGTTGTACAACTGCCTCACCAGAACTCACTAATTATCGGTAAACTATTATACATTACCGTATTTTCTGGACTATAAAGTGCACCTAAATATAAGCCCCACCAATTAAAATATAAACAAAATATATATTTTGTCACATATAAGGCACACCGGACTATAAGCTGCCAGTATCCAGGCTGAGAAATAAAATAGTTACATCGAAAGATTTTGTACCATACGTGTTTATTCACATACCTGAACTGATTGTTTCTGAACAGAACCTGTAACACGGCAGTAAAAGTGCTGATCAAACAAAACAGAAAAGTCATTGATGGTTTTATTCATTTTCCTCCTGAACACTAAAACCAAGTTGCTTTATTTTTCCTCCTCCTGTGTACTGAAACCCCCCCACACAGCAAAGACATCTGGAACGGACCTGCGAAACAGACCCGTGTCGGGGTCCACTTGCTCTCAGTGCCGGATCCGTGTTGGAGCCATATCGCGGACCTGCTGGCTCCACGCTGTGTCCGGTCCGCATCTGTGATTAAAACCTTACCTCTGGGCCGCCCCGGTGGAGCAGTGGTTAGGGCAGGCGGCCCATATACAGAGGCTACAGTCCTCGTGCGGCTGGTTGTAAGTTCGATTCCCGGCTCAGCGACCCTTTGCCGCGTGTCTTCCCCATTCTCTCTGCCACTAGGCACTAGAGCCAAAAAAATCTTTAAAAAAAAAAAAAACCTTACCTCTGCAGCAGGTCCGCTCAGAACCCTGAAAATCCACTGAGGAACCGACAAACTGATAAATCCAGGTGTGTCTGAGTAGCTACAATGATCAGACACACCTGGATTAATCAGTTTGTCCAATAATAACAGGTATTGATGCTCACAAAATGAATGTAGAGTAGCATAGCCAACATAGGCTACTGAACTAAAACAGAATAACCTTTAACTACTCGGTTTGTTTTTTGGTTTTTGCACTTCCTGCTAGAGCGCCCCCTGAGGGCTGAAGAAAAATTCATAGAAAAGCCGCATCTCTGTATAAACCTCATGGTTTAAAGCGTGGGACAAAAGTAGCAGCTTATAGTCCGGAAAATACGGTAATAGTTAAATTTAATTAACAGCTACCTTGCTGCTTTTAAAGCTCGCTCTACCTTTTCTAACACCTTCCGTTCAATTCTCTTATGGTAGCTGCGGCGAGACGAGGGGCTTCTCGACATCTCGCATACACGTCTTTCACGTGCACGCCAGCACACGACAACACGGTGTTGCATCCAAAGGCATCTGCTCATTCCAACAAGAATTTAGGTCATCCATCAGCCAGCGTGAGGCGACGTCCATGCAACGGGAGGAAACGTGCTGCGCTCTATCAACGTATCTCATTGTTCAAATGGCGATTGACTGGGAGGCTGGTGGAGATCATGGAAGCCGGCCATCACTGGAAGGTTCAGCAATAAATCCTCTTCACGTCTCCCAACTCTCCCGTCAGAAGCCCACTCTTTCCCAGCAGCCATTGGTCTTCACACCAGCTCTCTGTCTGTGCTCCCTCCTTTCTCAAAGCCAGCAGCGTGCACAGAAAACAGGCAGGTGAAACGAGTAGACTTCATCATTACACTGGTAATTAGAGAGCAGTCTAATCAATACTACCGCTGCTATCTCAGGCTCTCGTCTCACTGTCATACGTCACCCGTGTCCGCTCATACGACCACAGGAGGCAGAGCATCGTTGTGGCTTCACATCACGTATGTTCTCTGTAGATGTTCCTGTTCCCTGCTTTCACCCCTCCACGGTTCATTCCTCCCCTTTTCACTATAAAACATGTTCCCGGGCAAATTGAAACGATAAAAAAGGCTATCAGAGATAACTGTTTTAAATTTGTTTCATCATAAATCGATTACTGGAAAATATCAGCGCGTGTGAACCCCAGTTGAAAAACTGGACTTTCTACTTCTGATTTCAAGGTCATTAGCTGAATATGATTTGAATTTAAATCTGCAGTAGAAACTAGACTTTCTACTTCTGATTTCAAGGTCATTAGCTGAATATGATTTGAATTTAAATCTGCAGTAGAAACTAGACTTTCGACTTCTGATTTCAAGGTCATTAGCTGAATATGATTTGAATTTAAATCTACCCGTGCAGATAAATGTCAAGTTGTTTTTGCCCGTCTTCGTTGCCGCTCTGACCCGGTGTCTGTTGTTTTTAGGCCTTTATTGCATTTATTCTCTGATGTACAGTCTTGATGACGTGGAGCTGGCCGTACCCAGCATGGATCTTTATACTTGATGACAGAGTAATAATAATTTACAACTCATCAGATAAAGTTAAAAGAGATTAATGCATCTGAACTCAGGCGCAGTTATTCTGGCTTTCTCTGTCGTCTATGAGCTCTTCCTGCCTCAGATTTGTTTCAAAAAAGATGATACGGCGTCTCTGCAGGCTCATGAGACCAGGTTGAAGAGAAAAGCTTCGGCAGCAGGAGCTTCAGGTCTGATGTGGTGTTTCTGCTCCTCCAGTCCTCCGGCGCTGCGGATGTCTTCCTTAAACTACTTCTCCTGCGTTTTAGTAATTATATCCTGTTCCCTCCTTTTTGTTCTCATATCTAAGTCTATCCTGTACAAAATGCCGTCGACAAACAGCTTTTAGGGGAGATTGACTTTTGCTTTGGATTTGATAGTGTTTTCTCCTGCTTAATATCCTCTTTATTGTCTCTAATCCTTTGAGAAGTGTAATGTATTGTCGGGGTTGACGGTGACAAGAGTAAAAGGATTTGTTCCAAGTACAAAAGATGCCTTCTGTTCTTACAGCCATTGTTCCGTCATTCATTATGAACGTAGAGGCGAACCGGTTCACTTAAGAGAGCCGAGCCTGATGCGGTGTTTGAATTGACCTTCTGGTCAACTTCTGTTGTTTATCTTTTCTGTTTTGATTGTTTTCTCTTAAAACAAGTTGGTATTAGACACCATTTCAGCATAATTGGAAATATGTCATTTGTATAGAGCCTGATGAGCAGATCATACTGAGATCATAGGGCCAATTCCAATTCCTCTCTTAACCCTTAATCTTGGCTCTTAAAAGTAAGTGTAAGGGCTATCTTGTGACTTAGAAATGGGACACCACTTGAGTGCAGTTACGTCTTCAGACTGTGGGGGGCGGCCTTACGCCAAAGCTACGTCCAGTCTGTCAAGAAAACAACAACGACGAAGAAGAAGGAGAAGAAGACGTAGAAGAAGAATCAGATATTATAAATATCTATAATGAAGACAATAAGATAGTTTCGTAACATTTATATCTTTATTAACTACGAAAATACTTACATTTGAAGCTCCCTTTTTTCGACGCCATCCTTTTTGAAGACGTTTTGGCGTAAATACGCAATGCCTTCTGGGTAGCCCTTACTTCCAAGGGTGGTGCCGGAGAATCTCAATATTGAGAGCGATACAGCCCTCAAACTTGTCCCTCAACTTGACTTTCTAAGAATCGGGACAACACTTGCACTTAGCGGGAGTGATTTTTGAGATTGAGGGTTGAGATTGAGGGTTAAGGTAGGAATTGGAATTCACCCTTAATGTCAGTTCTTAAGTTCATGTTTACAAGATTCTTGGAGGGTCTTTGACATGAGAGTTTTTGTATGAAACAGGGATTTATATTCCCTGCAGGACCGCGCAGAGACGATGTGTTTACGCCGCTGTGAATGAGCCGTCTGTGAATTCAGACGGCGTCCAGCAGAGCAGCTTTCAGGACGCACCACGCTGAATAAAAGGACGAGGGATGAGTCCACTCGTCCGTGCACATTTACACGAACCAGCAGCAGTTTCAGGATGTAATCGTGGTTTTAAACTTCAGCCAAAACCGAAGCACTTCATATGAAAGCGCCAGGCAACGTCACCTGACTTGTATGCAGCACGACGGCGCCATCAGACTTGATTTCCGACAAAGCCAGTTATCTGAACTCGCCTGCTTGCATCGCCGAATACCTTTGATTTCCCTCTTCCTTGTGAGGATATACTTGACGCTTTTATCAAACACATCTCCGTCTGTGAAAGTAATCCTGCTTCGCTTGAGAGTTCACTGGGAGGGTAAAAGCAGAGAGCGAGAAAGGTCGTTGTTGTAGGTTTATTGAATGCAAAGCGCCGTCTCCTCTTTCCTGTCGTCGCTGCCAAGTATTATGAGATATCTCAGCTACCAGAAAGAAAAATATCTATGTTTGATATTTTCTTAATCTGTCTTGAAACTGGCGCCATTCCCCATCAGCCTTTGCTTTGAGCAGATTTTAAAAAACATTTTTCTGTTTGATGAAAGGATGCAGGAGTTTCTGTGTTCACAAAGATGTTAAATATTCTCGCATTTCCACGCAGAATAAAACCGAAGCCATTAGCTGAAATAATCACCTGTCAGTTTTGACAGCTCGGAGACTAAATGGTCTTTTCTTGGATCATAATTGTTTTAAATCATGATTTTGACTTCTGTTTCTCAGACTGTGGGAGCTGCCTGTAGCTGTGGAGTAATAATCTCCTGAATGATGGTAATGCCTCGTAATGTAATCCCCCGTCTGCCTCGGGTTGTGTTTTGATTAAACTCCAACTCCAACATATTACCTGCAGGTAATTGGGCCTGAATATCTGCCCGTCGTATGGATCCAATCTCAAAAATAACAGATTTGATTAATATTTATGTGTTTCAGATAAACCCTGGGGATCGCTGAAGCAGATACGTCCCCAGTGGTCAAATTCACAGCTTTGCCGTCAGGATCGACTCTTTTCCAGAAGTCCAAACTTGGGTTGTCAGAATTTAAGAATATAAAATACTAAATTTTAAATACATTTCTCTTTCTGAAGGTCATCCAGAGCTTTCTGTGCCAGAAAACAGTTGTTTGCTCGGTGAAACTTTTGGCGTTCTGTTTTTTTTTTCCTTTACATTTGCTTTACCATTTTCTGCCTTACATACAGACCACTTCTCTGCCTCTAAAAATAATTGGATTTCAGGGTGTCTGCAGCTGCTTTAAAGTGAGTTTCTACCTAGTTATGAAGTTTTGAATACAGTTGGTCTCTCACTTGAGGTCTTCAGGTCAGAAATAATGATCCCCTTTGCTTGGCTTTCTGCACATTATTTGCAAACAGAAGTTGAGAAAGCTGCAGAGTCAGACGGAAAGTTTGCAAGAACAAAAACAGACATGGAGAACAGTAAAAATCAGTGTACTTTACAGTTCAGGTAGCAACTCAGGTAGCAATATTAACAATTCTGTCTGAAAAAAAAAACTTTCACACCCCTTTGTTCAAGATGTCATTCCTCCATTTATCATCAGATCTGCTCCATGTGTTCAAAGTCCTGCTGTTCTCTAGCTGGTTACTGCAGTGCGGCTCCATCTAGTGGCACAGATGTGTAATGACAACAGAAAGTCTATTCCTTGATTATAAAACAAAGCCATTTCTGGGTCACGTAAACCAGACAATAAAATATTAAAAACAAATTTAGTCCCGTGGCCTGTTTGCTAAAATTGAAATATAAAAAAATACAAGCATTTTTTTTTTTTGTGTGTGTTAGATTAAAAAACACACACAAAAAAAATAAAAAGTCACTTTTTAATTTTTTTTAATTTTTGACAAAATGATACACAGATAATTATGGATTGGTAAAGTTACAGAAGTTTAATGTGGACATTTTCATTTTAAAGTTCTCCCAGACGGAGCATTCAACAGAAACAAGGTTATTTGTAACAACTGACAAGTTGAACTCCCCGTTAAAAGTTTCTGCTGTTACCTCAGAAATTACCTGTTTTAATGTTCTGATTGTGGCCTCTAGATTGTTAGGATTTTGTTGGTAGACTTTTTTTATTTTTCATAAAAAAACAGGATGTTAATAATGCCCTGGCAGTGGCAATAAGCTTTATTTTATTTGACATTTTTTAAGATGAGATTTACACTAAACATGTGTTACTGACAAGTGCTGATGTTTAAAGTGTTTCAACAACAAATGTTATGGCACCTTAGTTCATATGGCAGCAGAACATTTCAATAAAAGTGACCTTTACACTACTTTTGAATTCTTTATTTGGTTTTTGTATACAACGCGATTAATCGTGATTAACAGGGAAATCATGCGATTAATCACGATTAAAAATTTTAATCGTTGCCCAGCCCTAGACAGTTTCATCCAGAGAGAAAAGTTCTTCTTCTCCTGACAGCATCACCTTCTATCATCAGTATCACAGCTGCTGTGCAGCACCATTTTCAGCTGATGTCACATTATCCGTCTCTTGAATTCATTTACGTCGCATTGCTAACTCTGACTACGAGCGGCCGCGTGCTGTCCCCGTGGTAAAATTCAATTTCACCATTCACTTCCAGCGTGTAGGAATTTAAATCCCAGCGTCAGCGTTTGGGAGATGAAGAGGCCGCCGCTCTTCAGAGAGTTATATTTTAGAAGTCCTTTACGAAGAGCTATCGCTGCCAAACATGGCCTCTAACAGGATCAGCAGCATGGAGGTGACACTCTGGCGCTGAGGAGATATTTTTGGAGGACGCAAAATCATCCGATACAGAGAGGAAATGGAGCAAGTTTAATCATTTCAGTACCCTGGCAGACTTTTATGCTTCTTAATTTTGTCCAAAGGTCGAAGCTTTCATGACAAGATTGTTCTTTAACATGAACTGCACGCTCCCCTGCATAAATCCCCCTCTGGCATTTGGATGTTTTTGTTTGTTTTTTGAAATGAAGCTTGATAAAAGTGCCACCCCCGGTGGCTACCGGTTAAACTACGTCTATGGGTGTTTTTGTGTCAGTAGCCAAGAAACACTGTGGCATTTATTACAGAAAAAAACAAACAAAAAAAAAAAAAAAAAACAATCAAACAGAGCAAAAACAGAAACATATTGTCTTAAGGAGAAAAAGTTTATTTTAGCCAAACATTATATATTAGGGAAAAGTCTTGACAAAGGTTTTGTGAGCTTTAACCTTGGTTTTCATGTAGCATTGGTTAACTGTGAGCTGTAATGCAGATTTTTTCAGTTCCTGTCCTTGCTATCTGAATTGTAATACTCTTCAGTGAAAAGCCATTCAGTTTTGCACCTCAGAACATTTGATTTGTTGCTATTCAGAGCCGCTTTTTAAATTACACAGTTATGCTGGAAAGAGTTCAGAAAGCCTGGCTGGATGTCGATGCAAAGCATTACATCGCTGTATGATCATCATAAAAGTGGGATTTGGGATTGGATACGCTGTTATTTAGATGGAGAAATAATCTCTACCTGTATGCACCGAGATCTGGGTGATAGATTTTTACCTCATGTTTTTCCCATTCATTTGTCTGTTTGTTTTTGTTTGTCTGTGTTCAAGATAACTCAAAAAGTTATGGATGGATTTTGATGAAATTTTCAGGAGTTGTCTGAAATGTGAAAAGGAAGAACTGATTTCATTTTGGCTGTGATCCGGTAGAAATCCTGGATTCTGGATCACTTTCAAATTTTCAATAACACTGCGGTCAATGGGGCCAAAAATCTTGTTTCTCAATATCTCCGTTAATTATTGCCCAAAACTCATGAAATTTGACTCAGGAATTGACAATGGGAACCTCTATCAAGTTTCAAAGGCTGATCTGGATCCGATCCAGAAGGCAGATTTTATCACCATCTGTATATCGCTATATGGGGGAATTGTTGCGCTTGGCGGAGGTCTGCGCTCCCCGAGTGCTTTTCTACTTCTTTTCCTTTGTTCATGTATTTTCTGAGGTTGCTGAAAGACTGAAGATACATCGCCTTGCTTGTTACAAGTGGAGGAAATTAGTAATTTAACTGGACGCAATAAGGGGGCATCACCTGACTTGGTCAAGAGTAAGCGCCAATCCAAAGCAGTGTTCCCACTTACTGGAGCAGGTTAGTTTGGGTCAGCATCGAACGGTTTGGAATGGAAACCCCTGTTCTAGCTTGCATTTCCAGGGCCGGGGGTTTTTCCATGACCCGTGTGATACAGTGTCTCCAGCCAACAAAGTCAAGGAGGAAGGAGATGCAACTCTGTCAAGAACAGGACAACAGCGGAGGAAATCCAGCACATCATAGTCTTTCTCCTCGGCGAGAAGAAGCTGAGCTTCGTTTGAGGAAAAAGACTTCAAAACGCGGCTCCTCTGTGTTCATCTGCGTGTCACACAGACAGGAGAGCTGACCAGTCAGCTGACTCCAGTGTCTCCGTCGTACCTCATCGGCGGTTCTGGTCCACCAGCAAAAAGGCCCCTAAAACCAATATTCTACGGTTCACAGCTTCTGATGATGTGATTTAGAGGGAATTACCATGCAGAGTGGTGGTGTAAATGATTAGGTGTTAGTATTTATAAAGACTGAATGTCAGCAATAGATAGAAAAAAGGATGGGGGGGAGGGGGTGAGGATTTATATTAAGATGTTGTCTCACCATTAGGGGCATATCTGGCCCTGCGTCATCTATAAAGTTTATGTAACACACATGATGAATGTGTTTATAGACACTGAACTGACAGCTGCCTATCGTGTACTTCGGTGACTTTTCCCCACGCTGTACTCAAGGACATATTTGGTTTCGGCCAGCGAAATTACATCACCCTCCGTTGGTTTCTCAAAATACACTAACCCAGATGGGCGCTGTTCCAGATGTGCAGTGTAACAGTCAGTTACTGGTCGACCGCCATGTTGCCTCCAAACACATTTTTATTTGGTTAGCTGATAAATATAAACATGGATGCTACGTGTGCATGCAGAGTAGGGACGTAACGACATGGAAAATTTGATATCTCGATTATAGTGACCATATTATCACGGTTTACGATATCGCTATTTTTCATTGCCGTACAAATGTCTAAAAAACACATACATTTTAATAATTTCACAAAATCTTGTGATTCTCTTGTCATACTAAAACATCAGAAGCCAAAATCTTATCAAAATAAAACGTTCACATTAAAAAAGCAAACAACTGGCACAGAAATAAGTTTTATTTTAAATGAACAAAATAAGTAACAGGAACAAAACTTATTTGTCTGGTGCAAATTTGCACCAGACAACACTTTAACACTTTAACAACCATAGTGGGTTTTAATATGCAAACAATTATCAGGAACAAAAATTATAGCGCAAGTTCAGATGAAATAAACTTTTGACTTTAAGCTGAACCTTAAATAAGCATAAATGTGTAAATAAAGAAACAGTTGTTTAGGAGCCAAATATGTTGTTCTGAATTGTAGTTCACTCTGTGTGTCTGTGGGTGTCGCTGTGTTGTTACCTGAGGGTCAGGTATAAAGGTAGCTGCCTGTTATTGGTTAGGTGTTGGACCCGGAAGGGCAAAAGGTTTTTGACCGCTGTGGCGCTAACTGCCGGCGTTATGGTTGTCGGATCATAAATTTATATTTTAACTGCATCAGAAGAACATCATTCCGGTCATTTTTCGATGTCATTTTTCAATGTCCTGCGTGCTATCACCACTTTCCGCCATGCTAAAGTTACAATACCGATGTTACAAGCTACAAATTCACGCGAAACACAGTCACGAGTCACTCACAGACTTGAATGAGGCTGATATTACATATCCTGGTAATTGACTGCTATAATGAGATGAAGTCAAACATAAACGGTAATCGTTATCGCGTAAAATTTTACCCCACTTTACCGTAATACCAGTAACCGTTCCAACCCTAGTGCAGAGTGAGCCAGAGAGTTTTCCACCCTACGTGCGCAGCATTTTCTGATGTGAAGCACAATGAACGTTTTCCACATCGATGGAAATAATATCGATCTGTTCATTTCATGCATTTTTGATCAATTTGGCTGGATTGCAACTTTCATGTGTCATCAATAACTCAATGATAATTCCTGACTGCTTGTCTGAGTTCAGCGGGCGGCTGCCTAAGCAGGGAATCGAGCCCTCGCTCCGCCCAGCCACTTCCTCCAGCCATTACAGGGAAATACTGAGGCTTGCCAAGCCAACTGAAAGATATCGTCTCTCCAGCGTGTCCTGGGTCTGCTCCCGGCTTCCTCCTGGTTGGACAAACCCAAAACACTTCCCCGGGGGGGAGGCATCAAAAAGGCGTCCTAACGAGACGCCAGAACCACCTCACTTGACTCCTCTCAATGTGCACGAGGAGCAACTCCAATGCCTCCAACATGAGTACCTGGAGATCTGCATGCATGAATTTGTACTGAAATATTGGGCAACAAATCAAGTTACAGAAACCAAACCAAATGTGGACTGAAGCTAAATGCTAACGCCTGCTCGTGACAACGACGGCATTGTTGAATGATGTTTAATTCATCCACATTAAAAATTAGTGGATTTGCTTTGGAGTCCTGGGCTTGAGACTGAACGCGTGGTCCTTCCTTCAGGGTCAGGGTGGGACCACACGTCTTGACATGCTTGCAAGATTCATAAGGGGGGGCATGTTTTATTTAGAGCAGCTCAGTGTTGATGCACTGAGCGAGTGGAAACGCCCAGAGAGAAGACGGCAGGAAACGTGAAGGATCAGGACCCTGAGGAAGAACGAAACAGTTGATTGTTCTCCGTGAAGTGCTCAGGGATCGTTTAAATTATCAGGACTAATTTTGGGACAAATGCTCCTTTTTTTGAAGTTGTTGGTTCGTTGTCTTTACTCCTAACTGGATTCATGTCACGGTATCAGCTTTAAGATCACGGATAGTTTCTCTGAAGGAGCTGCTTGTGAGTGAAAGCTCAGGGAACGTATCTAGTTTGAAAATGCTGCCGTTCACAGTGACCCCATGCTTGACCCTTTGTCACAAGTGTTAATATAATCTCTAAATTAAGCTGTAATTAAAAAAAAAAAAAAAAAAGTAATTCTGCACTTTGCGTGGAAAGGTTGATCTGTATGTCATATAAATAGACCTGAATATTCAGTTACTGCAGCTTAAATAAGTTTCCACCTTCTTTAAGAGTCGAATATAAGAGTCGGTATTTGTACACCCCACAGCACTTTTTGTCAATTATACTACAGATAAAATTAACCAGTTAAAATATAATTCTATGCAGTACAGTAGGAACACAGCTTTTAGCTTGGACATAGCTTGAGGCTAAACTAATTACTTTTAACAACAACTGAACTAAGGGTAATCTAACTCTGTGGGATTGTTTTATCAGATCTGTGGGAGTTCAAACACCTCGTGGACCTGAAAGAAGAAGAAAATAAGCTGTAACTGTTGTTAAAGTGGAGCAGTTACTGTTGGGCTGTGGCTTTAAATGAAAGACGAGAGAAGGATCTGAAACATTGGAAAGGAAAATCAAGACAGAACTTCTGCTGATACGAACATCTGATCATAGGACAACTTCTGTTGTATCCAAGACTTGGCAGACTGGGATTACACCAGCTAGACTGGAGGCGGGTGGTCCCTGGGAAATATTACTGAAATGACAAATGATTCAAAATTGTGTCACTCCTTTAAAAGCTGCTTTGTTTCAAGGTTACAAACATAAAGTTCCCTCTCGAAAACAGTCAAACTCCTTCAGTTTGGGATGAATGGGCTATCATCACATATCATGGTTTGGTTTTTTATCAGTTTGAAAGTCCCTTTTATCTTATGATTTAGACAATTACAGATTCACTTCCTGTGTTATTTTGAAGGTGAGTTTTTGTTGTAAATCTCTGCATCTGTCATCCACACCTGGATGTAGTCATTATTACCCACTCTACATAAATGACCACAGTTTGACTCTTTCCTGGCCTGATTGTCTTCATTCTGCTCATTTCGCTTCCCAGTCTTGGTTTTCCAGCAGGTCTATGACTCAGCTGTTTGCCTTTTGTCTTGCCCTTCTCTGAACAGTTTGCTTCTGGACTGTTTGACATTAGATTCTGTCTTTTGCTTGCTCCCCATCTGTAAATTTGCTCCTTCGACTGATTGTCTGTGCTCCTTTGGATAAACCTCGCCTTTTTTCGACTTCACCTGGGTCTTGCTGGCATTTGGGCCTGCACCCCAGGCAACAATCCCACTGTGGCTCAACGGGAAAAATAAATAAATTCCTCGAGTTCCTAATGAGAGAAGTCAAAAATTTAAAAAAAAAATAATAATAATGATAATGAATTAAAGGTTACCTGCAAATCTGTCACGGTTCCAGCACTAATTGTGATGCACAGCATTGACGGTGGACTACGTGATCCACACATCGCACATGGGTCGTGGGAGGAAATCTGGAGTTCTGTGACAGTGGAAAGGGTGAAGGAAGTTGAGAGGGAGGAAAAAAACTAGAATAATGAATAACGTCCTCCTAATTGTTTGGAAATGGCTTTCTAACCCTTCCCAGATTGATGGGCTGTTCCTCTAAGATAACTGTTGGTGTTATTCCTTGTTGGCGTTGTGTTAACACACACCTAAAAGCCTTCTGTTGGAGGTGCTCACACTCAGAAATTGCATTTGATGAATGGTTTCTGGTTGCTCCTTTGTTGTTGTTGTTGATCTGAGGTTTGCCTCACATTCAGGACCTGGTGGGGACCGCAGGACCTTTCATTACGCTCCGGTATTATATGTACTTTATCACATGTTTTAGCTTGGAGATGGTGAACATTTGGCAAGCTGGGGGCAAGCTTCAAAACAGTAGTTCTCATTCCTCGTACAACCACGAGCACGCACATGAATATGCCTGAGAACTTCCAAGAATACAAACAAGAATGCAGACATCCACACACATTAAAAATATTCATATATACATACATAATGCACACACAGTTCCACTCTGCTTGTCTCTCATAAAATGCTAGACTGGAACATGGCGTTCCAGATGCATTTCAATCAACCCGTCTGAGAAAATGAAAGAAAAGACTTCCCTTGATACCCTGCAAAGCTCCATTCTCATTTCAGTGTTTTAGTCCCATCAAGAAAGAGAGAAATAAATGGAAATGCATACGGGTGAGTGATATATAATGTCATTAAATTCAGAAAGCAATCATCTCAGGCCTCCTCTGAAGGGAGGACATCAATTGTATTTGGCTTTTCTGCAGGTCTGATTAAACAAACTCAACAGAAAGATATAATATAATTGTGCTAAATGCACTGAAAAAAAAACATGATTTTGTTTTTAAATCTTTCAAGGAATTCATGTTACACTCGTTTTTCTGTCTCTCCCACAGCGATCAAAGGTGATTTTTTTCCATCCGGATTTCAGTGAAACATATTCGTCACTTCTGTGATGAGAACAATCAAAGCTCCACCGACTGACGAAAACATTTAATGAACTTTATCTGGTTGGTTGTCTGGGTCGCTCTGTTTGGCTGTGACTTCCTGTCCCATCAACCTGGTGAAGTTCTTCCATGACTGGAGCAAATAAAATACATTTAACCTCATTTATCAAATTGTCATCACAGAATCGTAATAAAAACTCAGCTCCTACCTGAGGAAAATGACCCCTCTCTCTTTTAAAGAGTAGGACAGGATTGCATAAATCACTGTTAATACATGTTGCTTTTATCCTGCTTTCTGAGAAGACGGACTGCCCAACAGCTGAGATGTTCTGGTCACATGATCCAGGGTGTGAATAGTTGTGAAACCACCTGGGGTGGGCTTCACTGTCAGAGCAGGACAGGTGAAACCCTCCTTGCTTTAATGGTTTTTTTGTTGTTTTTCTCTTCGATTTCCTCTTTCACTCCCCTTTCGGACCATCTGCCTTCTCTGTCCATCACATGGACATTTCTGTCTTCAGTGGGTTGAGAGAACAACAATAAGTTTGGGCTATTTGTTATGTATTCCAGAAAAAAAGAAGAGAAAAAAAAAGCCTATTTATTCAGCTTTAATGTGATGTTTCATCAGACAGAGAATGGATATTACAGTGATCCCTTATTTTTCACGATTAATGGGGACCGGCACCCCCACGTGAAAATCAAAATCCACGAACTGGAGCCGGAGCCCCCCGAGCCTAAATAATGTGTTTAAAATGTGTTTAAAAACTGTAAAACAGTAGTGAGGCACTGCAGCGAAACAAGACAAAGGCTCAACTGTGGTCTTTCTGTTTCCTTCACAGCCTCTGGTCTCTGAACTGTAGTAAAGAAACCGCTGGTAACCGGCTAACATGCTAACAACAGCAAAACAAAAAGTCCGGTTTTCTCTGCATGGAACGAGGACTTTATTCTGTCACTGCAGGAACTTGTAACATCACACAGGTTGTATTGTTGGGCTCCTGTCGGTTAACAGAGAATGTAAATCTATACACGCTGGGCTGCTGTTGATGCTCACTACACTTTTCATCTAACCTCATTTTCTTCTGCCGTCCCACAACACACACACTACATTACCCATAAGGCCACACCATTACCCATAAGGCCACCTTCTTAAAGGGGCCAGGCTGGCTCACAGCATTTCTTGCAGTGAGAGAACGCGCACAACATCCTGTGATGTTTCCGCCACTTTTGAATTTTTTTTCAATTATATTATATATTTCTGAAAAATTCGCGAATAACTAAAACCGCAGAACTTAAACTGTGAATTGGCAAGGGATCACTGTATACCAACGTGGATTAGATGTGTCATACTAAATCGTGCATACGTGGACGTTTTCCCTCCTTGGATTAGAAACACACTTTAACAGCACAAACTGTTGCAAGTCTGCATGTGTCTTGTTCATCGGTGCATACGTTTTTTTTTTTTAACACCTCCCTTGCAGAAATCCATCGACCTCCTGGCAGCAGGTTTATATTTATCCTCCCTACTGTTTAGCACATTTCAGAGACATTTACACTTGAACAGCGCTCACAGATATACATGCAGATGCTTTCTATTTCTGTTTCGTCTCATTAAGTAATGACGTTGGTGCTAATTAGAAAACACGCAGCTCTTGCATGGCCGCCAACCGTTTCCCTCCTCTGACCGTCACGAAGCAGCAGTTGTGGGTTTTAATCACAGCAGGAAGAAGAAAAGGCAGAGATGTGTATTCCACTGGACAGTGCTGGAGCGTGTAGAGAGAGGTTTTACAGCAGATTTGTCGCGCTTATGGCCGCTGTGAACTGTTTTTTTGTGTTCTTTATTTTAATTTACCAGTGGATGCCCTCTCCTCGTTTCAGAATCCTCCCTAATGAGCGAGGCACACTGAAAGTGTGAGCAACTTTTCAGTTAATTACCTTCTTCCCCTGTTCTTGTGGTAACAAAGCTCATGTCAGAGTTTGGGCCGTGGCCTCGACCCAAGTCATGATTGGGAAGCTTAAACCCGAACATTTAACGGCTTTGGGTCAGAGAAAACATTTGACTCTCTGTTATATTAAAACTGCATTTTGGGGCCTTATTATAATGCTGATTCATAAGTCTGTGACTTTCCCTCTAGATTCTGGCCTGTTGAGAGCCATCGCTTCTGATTATCATTCTGGCTCCACCAAGTCTCAAAGTTTGGACACGTAGGCGTCTGAAGAATTTATCTCAAGGTCCTCATTACCTCCGCCAAGGAGGTTATGCATTTTATCTGTCTGTCTGTCTGTGTCCAAGATAACTCAAAAAGGTTATGGATGGATCTTGATGAAATTTTCAGGAGTTGTCAGAAATTTGAAAAGGAAGAACTGAATTCATTTTGGCTGTGATCCGGAATAAATTCTGGATTCTGGATCACTTTCAAATTTTCGATAACATTGTGGTCAATGGGGACAAAAATTTTGTTTCTCAACATCTCCATTAATTATTGCCCAAAACTCATGAAATTTGACTCAGGGATTGACAATGGGAACCTCTATCAAATTCGAATGGCTAATCTGAAACTGATCCAGAAGGCGAAGTTTATAGCAATCTGTAAATCGCTATATGGGAGAACTGTTGTGCTTTTCTAGTGTTGTTCATGTGATGGTTTAAAGACGGCTGTTTCTTACTGACAAATTGTCATTTTGGAGCATCCTGCACCCTGCGAGTGAATGACCTCTCTTAACTTGGATACAACTTGGAGAATAAACGTACTTTGCACCTCTGTCGTGGTCAGTGTACTCAATGTAACTACCAATTGATTGTCTCACGAGAACACTATGTAATATATATATATATATATATATATATATATATATATATATATATATATATATATATATATATATACATACATACATACATATTACCTCTAAAGTAAGATATACCAAAATCTTAAAATTTACAGTCTCGTATGCCTGAAAGTCTGTTTAGCTTCATGGCCAAAACTTTCTGTATAACACAAAAGTAGAAATGTGCATATAATTTCTTTTTTTTTTTTTTTTGTTCAACCTCATCATTTGCATTTAAAAGCACCGTTCTTTGCACCACAACTAAACAGACATGATTTGAAAATGAGGTCTTTTTCTTTTGTGATCTCAAGTTCTGGAATCACAACCAGAACAAAAACGACTGGTGGTCTCGCTAACAGGAGGCCAAAAAAAGCACATTACCTCCTTGTTCAGCACAGTTCAGCTTTTTCTGCAGAGGATTAATCCAGAGCCTTGTTTTGGGTGATACAACGTTGCACGGAGATGATCAGGAGGAACATTTTGGCTGTTTTCATGAAACGGCCCTTGAAAACTTAGAAATCACAGTGAAAAGCAACATCATCCATCTGGTGCACGATTACGAGATAAAGATCAGTGCAACTGGATGATCTGCAGAGTGTGAAGAGTGCTACTTCCAGAAACATTTCCAGTGTGAGACTAACCAGTCTACCTTTATGGACTGTATCCCATGATGCAATGTGCTAAAACAGCAGAAGCCAATTAGAGCGGTCACGTGACTGGCTCGTCTTTGTGCTGCAGCATAATAGCTTTTTATGATGGCACACTATATATTAACGATGACCGCTGGACCAGCATGCAGTACTGCATACGGTATGTCCTGCATGCTGCTTTGTATGCACAGATGCTTTTGTTTGTTGGCCTCAGTTAAGCACCAGCAGAATACTTATGAAGCAAATACATGAAACCATACTGTTGTAGTGAAATGCTCTGTTTTGCTACATGTTAAGCCTTTTTCCTCTTCATGCTTCATCATGTCAGACTGCAATGTTCACGCACATGGTCTCAGAGCGTGTGACGTGCACACCTTCACTCTTTAAACAGCAGCTTAAATAAATTCATGCATTTGCCTTTTTAGTACGAGCTTTTTCAAGCCTTTTATTTCAGCTTTTTCCTTATATTGCTTTTCTTTCACGAGTCTAAAATGAACAGTTTTCCTGTGCAGCTCAGGTGTTGCCTCCCGTACTTCATCCGGCCGTGAGCCGGCTCGTGACAGCAGCATTCAAAGCACCGTCATGGAGGTTTTAAAACGTGCTCCCGATCGTATCTTTAAAATGAGACAGGTGCGCTGTAACTGTTTGTGATCGTTCTGCTCTCACACAGCACACGTTTGGCATCGTGCACTAGAAACCTGGGCGAGAGCAAGCTCTGCCGACACCCAGACAAATGATGAGGTGCTTCTTAGGCCTCTTCAGCACTCTGGTTGATATCGTTATTATCTTCCAGCCAGGTGCCGTGATGCGACAAATGCGACTAGACAAAGTCTTCATGTTGCACGGGGAGTTTTCAGCCACTTGCTAAACTACATGTTTGAGCAAAGACAAATCCTCTCCCCTCGGGTTACCCTATCAAGTGTTTAGCATTCTTCACAGAAATCTGGCTCGCTCTCTTGTGAATTTAACATTGGCTGTTGCCTTCAGGAAACTGAATCAGCTGGCATTCGGTGTTAAACAATATTTACCAGCAGTGCTAATGCCGCACTTCAGAAGGACTTAAGTGATTCTCAGCAGATTCTGAGCAAGCATCAGAACCATGAAACTTAAATATTATTCATGACATTAATATTTACACAATTTGATTTCTATCTGGACTGAGACTTCTGTGCTTCCATGCTGCATTCTTTTTGCTTCAGATCATTGAATAGTGATAAGCTGTGGATGTATCACTGGTTTACAGCAGTTCACTGCACTGAGATATTTTTAACCAACACGAAAACAAATTGTAAATGTGGTTAGTTACTCAGCAACAGTCGTTCTGTGCTGATCAATCTCTGTTCTGTCGACTCGCCCGCGTATCCACGCCCGGGTCGCGTTCGCAGCAGCAGGCCGTGAACTCCCTGTCCCCCCACTGGCTCCTCTCAGTGTGGAGGAGCAGCAGCTCTGCTCCAGGTCCCTCCTGAGTGGCTGAACTCTACACCCCGTCACTGAGGGAGAGTCCAGTCATCCTGCAGAGAAAACTCATCCTGGTTGCTCGTGTCCACTTCCCACAGGCCGTGGTGGCAGGTGAGGGTAGTAACATAGATCAGACCTGTAAACGGGTAGTAAGTAAGTAAAAATAAATATGCTGAAATATGCTGCTCTGGATGAAATGAAAAAACAAACCCGAGGTCTGCGCGAGGAAGCAGATTTGTCAGCATGTCCGGACTTTCTTCAGGTTTCCAGGTTGAACTAACCCTAACTAAACGGTACTGAAGACCTGCCCTTCTAGTTCTGGTTCTGTTCTTGTAAAAAAAAAACGTGGTGTCAGATGAACAAATCACAAAAATTCATCTGCAGCTGAATGTTTCCAAAAATAAAAACAGATCCTAAATTACCAGAGAAAACTAATGATGTGAAAGCAAAAGTTAGCTTGATAATATATTTGAAACATCATGAAGGCATGAACAGATCTGGCCGTGCTTTTATGTGCTGCAGACATTGAATAAAAAATATGCATTAAAAACAATTTAAAGCAGTTACTTGAGCTTCTTGAGAAGTTCATTATCTGTTTTCCAGACTCAAAAATTCTGAAAACGTGTTTAATTATTCAGTGATTTTAATTAGAATCGCTTAACTGATCAAATGGGTGGATTTGGATAAAAATATCAATGCATGTAACACACAGTGCACACTCACGCACAACATGACAAAAAAAAAAAAAAAGAAATCCAAGGACATCTTATATGGTTAAGAAAGAAAACTCCTATTATCAAATCTTTTTAAAAGCCAACAGGAACAAGCGTTGGAGTTATTAGTCTCTCTTTTAGACTGCAAGGTCGACCGTTCCTCCGAGGCAGAACAGTTTAAATCTGAGAGTCGGAAGAAAAAAGACGACTCCAACTGTTCACTCACCAAAACCATTTCTTTTTCTTATTTCATGAGAGAACCGTTGGGTTGGGAGGCAGTGCTTTTAGACGTGCCGATCTATTGTGTCAAAGCCAGTCCAGGTCTGGAGCTAGTCAGGATTCCAGCAGTAAGAAGTGAAACCTCTTTGTGTCTCTGAAAACCCCGAGGTGAGCCTGAACTCACCTTTCTGAGTCACTAATCCTGCTTCTTCTGAGCAAGGTCTTACCTTCGACCATGCTGTCCCAGTTTCATTCAGAGACAATGATTGTGGATGCTTTAATAAACTGAATCCTTCTTACCAAAGGGATTGAAGTTATTGCCGCTCAGAGTGATGGCAGTCCACTCACATGTCCTGCATGCAGTCTATTTGCAGCAGCGACGTTCATGACGCTTCCCAAATGCCACAAGGCATTTTCTTGTTTTTGCATTTGTTTCGGTGAGACTCAGCTCCAGGTGTCATAGCTGCTCTTATCATGTCTCACCATATTTCCCTTTTCTCTTTCAGAAGTCAATATGATCTCTTAATATAGCACTAGCGTTCACATTGGTATTCATATTCTCCAGCCCGTTACTGCTGATTTCGTTGAAAATCACTCACCACGGCTAAAAAACAGGAGAGCTGCCGCGATCGTTCTGCACAACTGAAATGTCACGTTGTATTTTTTTCTAAGCGTGACGCCCAGCTCCGGTGTTGTCAGGGTGGACAGAGATATTCTCTCCAGCACGGACTTTAAAACTTGTCAGACCACACAGAGATTGGACTGTTGAAGTGTAAATCGAACTAAAACAAAAAACTGGAGGAAATGACAGCAAGATGAACTGAGATTATGGTGGAACCAGATTTAAAGAAGTTTCACCAGCTGCTTCTCACTCTTAAACTCTGACTGAAATCAGATTTCAATATCATGAGGAGAGATTAGAGGTGGGTGTTGGCAGTCATCCCCAACTTCATATCACAACGGTAATGCACCAAACCAGTATGATATTGGTTCATATTTACCTGCAACTGTAGCTGTGGCTCTTTGAGCAGGTGCACGACCCTTGACCCCCTCAGCTGTGCAAAGTTGTAGAACTCACAGATCCTGTAACAACAGCACCAGGTCACCAACTGGCCCTGCAGTCCACCAATCATGAATCGGATTCTCTGAACTGGTGTGGAGTCCTCCAACATCTTTGGTGCCGCATTTCAGTTTTGCTCTTTACATTGTTGCTCTGCTGTTTGAGTGGGCTATGCAGCTTCTGCTAATCCCAGCATCTGGGAAGATGCTTTTTGAACAGTTGGCGAGCTCATCAGTTGCACAACTAGATGTTAATGAGGTGACATTAGGGCCTAGATTGTCTTAAATATGCCTTATATAAATATGTTCCTATTCTAATGTCTGAAATTTCTTTACTCTGTTAAATCAATTTTTGGTTTTGAAAGACTTCCAGTTTCTCTTCAATGACAGGGGAAAGAAACCAAAAGTCCACATGTCATGATGCACAAGAAAAGGTTAAAGGCCATCCCTAATGGGGGCTGGATGTTTTTGTTCTATTTTTATTTACTGCGCTGCAGGTTTTTTCCCCGACAGAAAACTTCACTTCACTGCAAACCTGCCTTGCTTTGCACTTCTCTGGAACGTCTTTTGGAGCCACGCAGCTGCTAAATTTATCAAAACGCCGGTCTTTTCCTGCAGCAGTATACGGCCTAATCAGGTGCCTCTCAGCTGAAGGAAAACACACTTCAAAAAGAAGAAAAGATGTCTGCAGTTCCACAATTAGTTTCAGTCTTTTTGTACAAGAACGCACAAACCTGACTGTGTCTTCATCAGCCTTACCTAAATGTGTCTGAACACAAGCGAAGGCAGTTTGATCATGCCATCTGGAACATCTACCTGCTTTAATTTCCATTTTCCCCCTTTTTTTTTTTTTCTCCACCAGGTGTCGTGAAGGCTACCAAGGAATCCGCTGCGACCAGTTTCTGCCCAAGACGGACTCCATACTGTCAGACCCAAGTAAGTTTTTCACCAATGTGTCTTTAGTGTACTCACATTTTAACATCTGATCAGGACAGTAAACGTGAGATGGTATATAAAGTAATAAAGGGAAAAATTAAACAACCTTGTATTAACATGTTAGATAAACCTTAAAGCCACCATCTACTTAGATCTGCAACAGTTAGACCGCTGTTGCAGAAGCACTTAGTCACATGCTATAAATAGAAATATCCTCCATTTGTTCAAAATACAGTTACCTTCACAGGTAAAATTCCCATACAGGCTTGTGCATGTAATAATTATTCAGAAGTGCTATTAGTCATCTCAGCAGCAAAAACAGTCATGGATTGATTTCTGGCCACACCAGCACTCATCTGGACATTAAACTTTACTCCAGAACTAAGCGTCCTGTGTGTAATATGCATCTGCATGGTTATTAAAAAGTTAACGGTTCAGTAGGTTTTAATGCAAATGCCAGACACCAAGGAACTGCAGGTTTTTATTTATTTTTATTTTTATTTTATTTTACCGACTGGATGACTGTAGTTGCACTAATTGCGTTCACCTTTGAGTCTTCGGCTCTCATTAGAAAAGCAGTGGGGGTGTGGAAATACCTCGTACTGAAAGCCACTGAAAACTATTCCTCCAGTTCTGACTCCTTTAAAAATTACAATTTAAAATCATCATTCAAGTCTTGTTTTATATTTAAGTAGGAAGAGTACATGGGTTCTGGCTTTCAGCCCTGTTATAGTCTCCCCCCATTTTACTCAAATTTCCTCTTATTACCTGTTAATATTCTCCGATATTCACTGACTTCCTCAATAACCTCTCCAGCTCAGACTAATGTCACGTCCTGCTTTATCGCTCAAAACATGGTCTGCTCAATTTCACAGAGCTAAAGGGGGAGAAAAAAACTCAAATTACCAACACTTCCGCCCTCATTTAAAAAAAAATATGCAACCTTTTTACAGGACCACCAACACTGTGCTCCTGTGACTTCCCTGCCAACAATGCTGCAATAGCACCATTTAGCTTTAAGGACAGCGAAGGGCTTTTGGGACTTATATATTTTTGCAAAGTCAAAAACTCCTTCATTGTGGCAATCTGAACATTTCAGTTTCACAGTTAACTGCCAAGGAGATTGTGCCATAAAGGAGTCACCTAAATTAAACGTAGTAAGTGCATCAACGGCGTTATCGCTTGCTATTCCTTAATATCCTTTACTTTCTAGGTCATTAATTAAGGCTCTGTAATGAGGTTTTAATTTCAAATAAGAATTAAGGTAATTGTGCTTGTTAGGATGACGACGGTGCTCAGTGAAGTGGCACCGGTCCCTTTGTTTGTGCGCCACCCAACTGACCGCCGTGCTTCGGTAGCCGAACACTGGTAGCTGAACACTGGTAAACACCGGTAGTTGAACACTGGTAAACACTGGTAGCCGAACACTGGTAAACACCGGTAGTTGAACACTGGTAAACACCGGTAGCTGAACACTGGTAAACACCGGTAGCTGAACACTGGTAAACACTGGTAGTTGAACACTGGTAAACACTGGTAGCTGAACACTGGTAAACACTGGTAGTTGAACACTGGTAAACACCGGTAGCTGAACACTGGTAAACACCGGTAGCTGAACACTGGTAAACACCGGTAGCTGAACACTGGTAAACACCGGTAGCTGAACACTGGTAAACACCGGTAGTTGAACACTGTTAAACACCGGTAGCTGAACACTGGTAAACACCGGTAGCTGAACACTGGTAAACACCGGTAGCTTTGAACACTGGTAAACACCGGTAGTTGAACACTGTTAAACACCGGTAGCTGAACACTGGTAAACACCGGTAGTTGAACACTGGTAAACACCGGTAGTTGAACACTGGTAAACACCGGTAGCTGAACACTGGTAAACACCGGTAGCTTTGAACACTGGTAAACACCGGTAGTTGAACACTGTTAAACACCGGTAGCTGAACACTGTTAAACACCGGTAGCTGAACACTGGTAAACACCGGTAGTTGAACACTGGTAAACATTGGTAGTCGAGCAGAAGCAGGTACGACTGTTCTGCTACTGGATCTGTGCATCAAAACATTAGACAAGGTGACTTAGAACACAACTGAATTACTTTAAGTTGTTTCATAAATGCATTTATAACATGAAATGTATTTTAGACTATTACTGGGCAGTGGATTTTATATGATACACTGTAGACCAGCGGTGTCCAACTCCAGTCCTACAAATCTTAGCAGTTTCTCTGCTTCAGCACATCTGATTCAAATGAACGGGTCGTTAACGGTCTTCGACAGACCTGGATGACCAGCTGATGGTGATCCATTCATTTAAACCAGGAGAGCTGCAGGACAGCAACCTCCAGGACTGGGATCGCCCCCCCCCCCCCCCCCCCCCCGCTGTAGCCTGTATCAGGGATACAATTTTGCACCAAAATAGCTATATTTACTGTGTTTGCGAGGGTTCAAGTGCGCATGCAAGTTTCTGATTGCTGGTCAGAACGCCCCACCCCCGATATTGTGGTGATTTGGAAAGGCTGAGAAATGCTGTCTTAGGGTATTTCTAAGCTGTAAAGTGCCATTTAACGTCTCTTGCCCAAGGGGGAGCAGGGAAAAAAAAACTCCTTCCGTGTTTTACATAAGCAATTTAAATGATTTGAACTCCTCGTTGCACCCGTGTATTTTCAGGACTGAAAGAAATGAGTTTCAGTATCAAGAATAAAAGAAAATGGTATTAACAACCAAGAACCACGACTCACCGGCAACCGTAATGTGCTTTGTTGCTTAAATCAGTCACGAGTTATAAGAGTGCTAATCCCCACTGCTCCTGCAGGTGAAGTTACACTGAAATTGTCTGAGAGATATTAAGTCATTACTGTGCAATAAGGTGATATAGTAATACAGCAAAGAGAAGACTGAAGCATTTTTGATCTATGAAATTCTGGTTATACAACAGCTACTGTTTTGTTCTGTTTTCTTATTCTTTTTTGATCTCTTCATCTATTATTTACTACTTTCTATTGATCCAAATCTCCATCCTCAATTCATTTTCCAAAGGCAAGAATTGTTCAACCTATTTTCAGGTCATACTCTTTGGCTTATGCCCCTCTTTAAAACGGATCTTTGTTTTGTCTCTGTATTTCCTTTTTCAGTAACATCATCTTTTCTTTCTTCCTTTCCTCCTATTTGTTTCCAACCATGTCCTGCTTCAAAAAGTTGGTAAGTGCAAACTTTCGAAAGAAGGGCGATATATTGTGATCTCCCTCTTCTTTCTTCATCCCTCAGATAATCTTGTCGCAGCATCCCTCTCCTTGACTTTTCTCTCGCAGTTGATCAAATCTTAATGTCCCTGGTCACCTGTTTGTCTCCCGCTCCTGCTTCGTTGCAGACATCCCTGTTCTCGGTTCCAAATGTACCTTCAGACAGCCCTCTCACCCCTCGCTGCCCCCCTCTCTGTGCCATCCTTTCATCAATGCACATCTTGTAAGCATCTACCCTCACCGTTTCTCCCTGGTCTAAAGTTCTCTGTGCAACACGTCTAACTCTAAGACACCTCGAATGGTTTGAATTTTGAATTACAGCAGCCAAAGAAAGTTCACCACTGAAGCAGACAAATGCAGCCAAGGATTTATGTCATCCTGCAGGCGTGGAGGAAAGTAGGGTGGAGCAGGAAAGTGGATGAAAGTGGACTTCTGGGTTCTGATTCTGTCTCTGAATAAAGCTCCAATGGCTGTACAAAGAGCATAAAGATAGAGATGACCTACATTACAGATTAATTTAGCAACAATAATTCAGAAAGTAGTACTATAATTATTAAAATAATTTGAAAAATGACCTTAAGACAGGGGTCTCCAGATCCAGTCCTCTGCATGTCTTAGATGTTTCCCTACTTTAGCACACCTGATTTAATGAATAGGTCATTAACATGTTTGTGCAGACCTGGATGACAGGCTGGCGGTGTGCAGGGAAACATCTAAGACCAGGTCAGTGTCTGGTGTGACCGCCATTTGCCTCACACAGTCCAACCATCTCCTACCTGTAGAGTTGATGGGGTTGCTGTTTGTGGCTTGTGGAGTGTTGGTCCACTCCTCACTGGCTGTGTGAAGGTAAAAAGGTGGAAGGAACTGGAACACGCTGTCGTATACGTCGATCCAGAGCATCCCAGACATGCTCAGTGGGTTTGCTGGCCACGCAAGAACTGGGATCTTCTCAGCTTCCAGGAATCGTGTTCAGATCCTCGCAACATAGAGCCATGCATCATCATGCAGAGACATGAGGTGATGCTCGTGGATGAGTGGAACAACAATGGGCTTCAGGATCTCGTCACGGTATCTCTGTGCATTCAAAATGCCATCGATAAAATGCACCTGTGTTAGTTGTTCTTAGCATAAGCCTGCCCATAACCTCACCGCCACCATGGGCCACAACGCTGACATCAGCAAACCGCCCACCCACACGGCGCCACTGCACTGTCTGTCTTCCATCCTGTACGGTGAAAACCAGGATTCATGAGGAGAACACCTCTCCAAAGTGTCAGACGCCTACGCACTATGTTTCTGACAGCCTGTGCAGAGATTCTTCGGTTGTGCGAACCAACTGCTGCAGCAGCTGTCCCGGCGGCTCAGACCATCGTGGAGGTGGAGATCCTGGATGTGGACGTCCTGGGCTGCTGTGGTTACACCTGGTCTGCGGTTGTGAGGCCGCGAGGTTGGATGTACCGCCAAATTACCTGAAACACCTTCGGAGACGGCTGATGGTGGACATTCCTACGGCCAATTACACGCTCCCTCAAAACGTGTGACATCTGTGGTGTTGAGCTGTGTGATAAAACTGGACATTTTAGAGTGTCCTTTTATTGTGGCCAGTCTAAGACACACCTGTGCAATAATCCTGCTGTCTAATCAGCATCATGATATGCCACACCTGTGAGGTGAGGTGTGTTAGTGCTCACTAACACAGATTTGGACGGATTTGTGAGCAACATTTGAGAGAAAAAGGCCTGAAAAATGGGGGCAAAAACAAGTGTTGATTTCATATTTTTGTTCAGTGTATAAATACATAAATGTGTTGATTCTTTGATTTACTTTGACTTATGTCTTTGCAGACATATGAGCCCAAATTTTTTTTTTTTTTTTTTTTTAACCCTCAAACCCTCTTTTCTTGTCATTTTGATCCGTTCTCTGCAGGCACATCTTGAAGTGTAGAAATGGGGTTGTCATTGCATTTTTCATTTCAAATTTATCCAGAGTCTCCATTGTGGACGGGTCACAACTGCATCCAGGCCAGTCCAGTACCTGTACCTTCTGATATAAACCGGTTTCTTAATAGACCTGCATCACATTGCATTTGCGTCTGATTTGTTCCAGCGCTTTATATGTGTTTGCTATCCTACTACACATATACAGTATGATATTAACTCATACAAAGACTCAGCCACACTGGTCTCATTCGGTCATTTATCTCTTTATCAGAAGGTGAAAAAAATCTGAAACTGCAACATCCCACAGGAGGACTGCATGTCAACCTGCGGTCACTGTTGTATCATTTAGAGACTACTGCTCTGCTCCGATAAATCCCTGCTTTGACATCTTATAAAGTCACCGCCCAAATGTGTTAAAGACAACTATTGTGCACCGAACATGTGCATTGATCACCAAAGATAAGTTGTGAATGTCAAAAGAGAAAACGCTGCTGCATTTCACAAAGCGGTGAAGCAGAGAAAGGTGCTGCTGCAGCAGGAAGAGACTTCACTCTTTATTTGTCGTAAACATTGTTAGAGTTGCGCCTGGTCATTACTAAAAAAAAGTTACAAGATGATTTCGAAACTTGCTACACATCAACATTAGGATTTTGATGTTATAAAATAGTTTGACACTACTGTTAAAGCATATCAGTCAGCCATCCATGCTCACGCTCCTGCATCTGTACACGACTGTGTTATTATTATTAAATGGAGACTTTGGCTGCGTAACAGCTGACACCAAGCACCACAGAGTCAGAAACACTCGCTGTCCCGTCTACATGTAGCTGCTCTGTCTCTGTTATCTGCATCATGGACGTACACAGCTACCCAACACTGATATTCATGAAGTGATAGATATGTCACAGTTTTTATACACTTTTAGTTTCGCCCATCCACAACCCCAGTGCTGACAAACTGAAAAAGTGTCTTAACAACGAAAAAATGTTTTAGTTTTCTTGAGTAGTGTGGACGCTGGTCGTGACTGCGGCAGACGTCTATTGGTTTAAAATGTTTGATTTGAAAAATGAAACACGCGTTGAGTCAGAGCACTGGCGCAAATTACATTTTCTTAAACAAGCAGAAATAGGATGGCTATAGTGATAGTTTCCATGTTAGCAGCAAGATATCTCACAGATAAAGCTGAAGCAGCAGCTTCCACCATGTACAGTCTGGACTGGAGGGGTGAACATCTCCTTATCTGACTGCAGTTGGACTGTGTCTACTGGGGACCAGGCCCCCCGTGAGGGGTTTTGGATGGCGGAGGGACCCACATCGAGAAAGATGTGGACCAGCAGAGCAAATATACATTTCCTTGCGATACGTCTACATTTCTAGGCCAAACTGCCCACGGTTACCATCTACTGTGAAGAGCAACAATACGTCTTTTCTAGGGCTGGGCAAGTAAACGCATTATTATGGCATTAACGCAGAGGCGGCTGGCCCATAGGGGGCGCTGGGGCGCCGCCCCACCAGCTGTGGAGGGGAAAAATATTTATTCTATTTTATTTTTATTTATTTTTTTGATCAGCATCAGATTAATTAATAGTATGTGTGTGCCTACATGCGATTTAAATAATTTAAACAACATTTCCACCAACTGACACTCATTAAACAGTGAATTTCCACCGACCTACAGTGCGTCATTCTCTCACGGGGCGCTCGGCAAAGCGCCCCTGACCTGCAGCTAAATAGCCAATCCGGTTATGGTTGCTAGGTAAAAATGATTGATAATTGGCCTATCAACGTCACCAAATTTAATGCCGATGGGGCGCTGGAAATGTCGCCCCAACAGCTACGTAAAATGCGTGAAGGTTTATGAGCTAGAGCTACGTGAAGGGCCAGTGGTAGTTTTATTTCGTAGAGCGACTCCCAGACTCTGTCCTACGTTGGGAGAAAAAAAATACGGCAACGAGGAAGAGAGATGGCGACAACTGGAGTTCAAGAGCAGCTTCCACCTAATTCCGTGAAATCATTATTAATGTTCCCTTTTGTGAGACGGACGACGGAGAAAAAACTTCTCGTTAAGGAGCTGGGACCCGACAAGCCTGAATTAACATTTTCCAGTAAACGAAGGAGAAAGGTAAATCATACAAACCGAGTTTTTGTCAGAGTTGGTTAAACCCTGAGACGTGGCTGGCAGGTTGTGGAGCAGCTAATGCACTTTTCTGTTTCCCCTGTATCCTCTTCAGAAGTGACAGATGTGATTGGACTTGGACAAAGACTGGACTAACTGACTTAAAGCACCTCTGAGCGGTTCAAGAAACATGAGAGATTCAAAGTTCACTTGGAAAACTGCGTAAAGCTAGCTGTGCTCGGAAAGATTAGCATAGCAACGCAGCCAGATGATGGGCACCACATTACTGAAAGAAGGCACAATGAAGGGGTAGATAAAAACCGTAATATTGTGCCCAAGATAATCAATTGTGTTAAATGTTGTGGTGCTTTTGAATAAGCAATGTGGGGACATGATGTCAGCTAGTCCTGGTACTGAGGTACATTGATGGACCCAACAATATACAGGAGCGGTTCTATGGATTCATCAAGCTACCCAACAGCTGTGCGGATTCAACAGCTGGTGTCTTATTGGAGAGGCTGCACAGCATCCTTCCGGAGGGACAATTTACCCCTTGACTGTATAGTATTTGATAGCATTAAGTCTAATATAGCTGTAAATTGTTACTTCTTATTTGAAACTGGAAACTGAAATTAAATTATTATTGTGGACCTGTTGTCATTTTCCGACTGTTCATTTTAATGCTTATGCTAGATTAAGCAGGGAAATATGTTGGCACACCAGCCCCACCAAGATTTTTTTTCACCAGCCGCCACTGCATTAACGCATTAATTTATTAACGCCGACACTTATTTTGTCGCGCGTTAACGCATGTTGCTCACATGCTTTTGTTTTGAAAAGTCTGTTACTGGCTGCTGCGGAACCAGAAAGCAGTAAACATAAGGAAAAGCTAAAACAGACATGGAGAACGGTAAAAATCTGCGAACTTTACAGTTCAGGTAGCAACTCATATAGCAATATTAACAATTCTGTCTAAAAAAGAAAATTCTGGACTGCAACAAAACTATCATGTCATTCCTCCATTTATCATCAGATCTGCTCCATTTGTTCACTGTCCTGCTGTTCTCTAGCTGGTTACTTCAGTGTGGCTCCATCTAGTGGCACAGATGTGTAATGACAACAGAAAGTCTAGTCCTCGATTATAAAACAAATTCAGTTCTGTGGCCTGTCTTTTTCATTTTGTATTTTTTGATCCAAGTCTAAAATTGAAATATAAAAAAACAGGCATTTTTCCATTTTTTTGTGTTAGATCAAAAAACGAAAAACGTAATAAAATGTCACCTTTTTTTTTTTTTTTTTTTAAATTGACAGTTGAAAATGGAAAGATTGGTAAAGTTACTAAACTTTAACATGGACATTTTCATTTTAAAGTTCTCCCAGACAGAGGATTCAACAGAAACAAGGTTATTTGTAACAACTGACAAGTTTAACTCCCCGTTAAAAGTTTCTGCTGTTACCTCAGAAATTAATGTTTTAATGTTCTGATTGTGCTGAGACACAATCATTTTGTTGAATTTTGTTTGTAGACTTTTTTTTATTTTTTTACAAAAACAAGATAACATGAAGTTGCTAGATAAAGTTGCTAGATAAGCTTTATTTTATTTTATATTTTTTAAGATGAGATTTAGATTAAATATGTGTTACTGACAAGTGCCAATGTCAAAAGTGTTATGTTATGGCACTTTAGTTCATATGGCAGAACAACATTTTAATAAAAGTGCAATTTACACTACTTTTGAATACATTATTTGATTTTGAGTATACAATGTGATTAATCGTGATTAATCAGGGAAATAATGCGATTATTCACGATTAAAAATTTTAATCGTTGCCTAGCCCTAGTCTTTTCGTATCAAAGTCTCCAAGAACCCTGGAAAAAGTTGCTAGATTTGTCGCTGGTCACCATTTTGAACAAAAAAAAAAGTCACTGGAGAGGTCTGAATACTTGCTAAATATGACGACAAATTAATGACACTGGAAACGCTGTCTTTGTCATGTTTCCGTTGCTCTGAAAGCGTCACCTTGTCCGTTGCTCTGATTGGCTGTTGCTGACCAGCCGCATGCAGAGGCAGTTCGATAAGCAGCCGTTGGCTCTGCCCCTTGGGTGGGGATCGTTTTTAGACGGTACATCACTCTGGATGTGGGTCTGATCCAGCAGGCTAGGTTAGTTACTTTTAGCTCCCAAAATACTCAGCGTGAAGACAATATTAAAACTGTCTCAGACCCTTTTCGGAGAAGTGGTGGTGTCATCACGATCACCTTCGGAGGAACTTGTCTCTCTGAAAAACAAAACCAGCTGCCACTGTTGCCTCAGTTGCTTGATAGGATGTATTTCAGACATTGGTTTGGGTTTCCCCTGAATCTGTCAGAGTGCCAGCGACCTTTTATGCCAACCTCACAGTTTGTCAAAGATTTTTTTTTTCAAGAAATTTAGTTCAAACTGCTTTTGTTGTCAAGACAGTCTTTTCTTACTCAAAGTTGAAGGGTTGCAGATTGCTGCAACCCACCGAACAACTTCCACCATAAAAAACAGCATTCAGACAATAACACACAAGAGCCTACTCTCATATATTCTCTTTGAATTATCTTATTTCATTTTTTTATAATGTCATCACACCTATGGCCCTTCAACAATAATTGTCTATCTCACTAAAAAACACATTCAATCCCTCAGACCCTCAGACCGTGTTGTTTTATAACATTGTACGACGGTCAAAATCAACATATTGTCTTCTATGATACAGTCTTCAATATCCAAAGACACAGGGAGAATATTTAGACAAATGTAATTCAGACTGTCTTTAAAATCTGGTTTCATGCTCTGGAGGTCTGTATGCATTGTGGGTAACAACGGAATAATCATACAAGTTGCATTGGAACTGTATTTTACATTTTATTGCATAGTTGAGACCATAAGATAAGGAAGCATAAAACACAATATTGTTTTAAGCTTCATGCTTTTATCTTCAGCCAACTGTTGAGGTGAGAGCTCCGCGAGTCACCTTGGATAGTTACAAGCTCTGCTGAGTACGTACTAGTTGTTTATTCACAATTTTGCAAATGCATGCACTATTTACATGAAGTCCCAGCGATGGCCATGGTAGAATTATTCAGCTGAGTACGAGGACGGAGGACACACGGTGTGAGCTGAAATATCCTTCAGCTAAACGAGGAGCACCACCCTTGAGTGTGAGAGGTGATGCTCTGTACTTGTCCCTGGCCTGCAGAAAATTTACAGTCAATAAAGTATCAGACGTTTGTTCATAGAGAAGTCAGGAGGAAACGAGGTCTGATGGATAGTGTGGGTGTACGGGACCAAAGTAGTTAGTAGAAGTCATTAGTTCCATCCTGTGTATCAAGCACATAATGAAGTCTCTACACACACGTAAACAGAGACTTCCCAACTGTCCCAAACATACTGAAAGGTCCAGTGGTCACAACAGCACCCTTTAAACCAGCGGTCCTCGAGGGTCTCAGACGTTTCCCTGCTGCAGCGCACCTGGTTTACACCTGGTTCACACCTGGCTTACACCTAGTTCACACCTGGCTTACACCTGGTTCACACCTGGTTCACACCTGGATCAAATGAATGGATTGTAAACAGACTTGTGCAGACCTGGATAACCAGCTGATGATGATCCACATACCTATCATGTATCCTGTTTTGGCCAGGTCCCGTATTTTACTCTTCTCTCCCGCCGTATTAGTATTTTTCTGATAAATCACCTGTATTTTAACCTGCGTCATTAAAAAATAATAATACCGCATCGGACGGAGTAAAAAGAACAAAAATATTCCCATCTGAGCTCTGTCACTTGCGTCGGGATAACTGCCACAGCAGCAGCTACTACAGGTGCTGTAGGTGGTAGATGTCGCGATAACTGCCACAGCAGCAGCTACTACAGGTCCTGTAGGTGGTAGATGTCACGATAACTGCCACAGCAGTAGCTACTACAGGTACTGTAGGTGGTAGATGTCATGATAACTGCCACAGCAGTAGCTACTACAGGTGCTGTAGGTGGTAGATGTCACGATAACTGCCACAGCAGTAGCTACTACAGGTACTGTAGGAGGTAGATGTCACGATAACTGACACAGCAGTAGCTACTACAGGTACTGTAGGTGGTAGATGTCACGATAACTGCCACAGCAGCAGCTACTACAGGTGCTGTAGGTGGTAGATGTCGTGATAACTGCCACAGCGGCAGCTACTACAGGTACTGTAGGTGGTAGATGTCACGATAACTGACACAGCAGTAGCTACTACAGGTACTGTAGGTGGTAGATGTCACGATAACTGCAACAGCAGCAGCTACTACAGGTGCTGTAGGTGGTAGATGTCGTGATAACTGCCACAGCAGCAGCTACTACAGGTACTGTAGGTGGTAGATGTCATGATAACTGCCACAGCAGTAGCTACTACAGGTGCTGTAGGTGGTAGATGTCGCGATAACTGCCACAGCAGCAGCTACTACAGGTACTGTAGGTGGAAGTTGTCATGATAACTGCCACAGCAGTAGCTACTACAGGTACTGTAGGTGGAAAATGTCATGATAACTGCCACAGCAGTAGCTACTACAGGTACTGTAGGTGGTAGATGTCAGGATAAATGCCACAGCAGTAGCTACTACAGGTGCTGTAGGTGGAAGATGTCATGATAACTGCCACAGCAGTAGCTACTACAGGTACTGTAGGTGGTAGATGTCAGGACATCTGCCACAGCAGTAGCTACTACAGGTGCTGTAGGTGGTAGATGTCACGATAACTGCCACAGCAGCAGCTACTACAGGTGCTGTAGGTGGTAGATGTCATGATAACTGCCACAGCAGCAGCTACTACAGGTACTGTAGGTGGTAGATGTCACGATAACTGCCACAGCAGTAGCTACTACAGGTACTGTAGGAGGTAGATGTCACGATAACTGACACAGCAGTAGCTACTACAGGTACTGAAAGTGGTAGATGTCATGATAACTGCCACAGCAGTAGCTACTACAGGTACTGTAGGTGGTAGATGTCATGATAACTGCCACAGCAGTAGCTACTAAAGGTGCTGTAGGTGGAAGATGTCATGATAACTGCCACAGCAGTAGCTACTACAGGTACTGTAGGTGGTTGATGTCAGGATAACTGCCACAGCAGTAGCTACTACAGGTACTGTAGGTGGTAGATGTCACGATAACTGATTCAGCAGTAGCTACTACAGGTACTGTAGGTGGTAGATGTCATCATAACTGCCACAGCAGTAGCTACTACAGGTACTGTATGAGGTAGATGTCACGATAACTGACACAGCAGCAGCTACTACAGGTACTGTAGGTGGTAGATGTCACGATAACTGCCACAGCAGTACCTACTACAGGTGCTGTAGGTGGTAGATGTCGCGATAACTGCCACAGCAGTAGCTACTACAGGTACTGTAGGTGGTAGATGTCACGATAACTGATTCAGCAGTAGCTACTACAGGTACTGTACGAGGTAGATGTCACGATAACTGACACAGCAGCAGCTACTACAGGTACTGTAGGTGGTAGATGTCACGATAACTGACACAGCAGCAGCTACTACAGGTACTGTAGGTGGTAGATGTCACGATAACTGCCACAGCAGTAGCTACTACAGGTGCTGTAGGTGGTAGATGTCATGATACCTGCCACAGCAGCAGCTACTACAGGTACTGTAGGTGGTAGATGTCATGATAACTGCCACAGCAGTAGCTACTACAGGTGCTGTAGGTGGTAGATGTCATGATAACTGCCACAGCAGTAGCTACTACAGGTATTGTAGGTGGTAGATGTCATGATAACTGCCACAGCAGCAGCTACTACAGGTGCTGTAGGTGGTAGATGTCACGATAACTGCCACAGCAGCAGCTACTACAGGTACTGTAGGTGGTAGATGTCACGATAACTGCCACAGCAGTAGCTACTACAGGTGCTGTAGGTGGTAGATGTCATGATAACTGCCACAGCAGTAGCTACTACAGGTGCTGTAGGTGGTAGATGTCATGATAACTGCCACAGCAGTAGCTACTACAGGTACTGTAGGTGGTAGATGTCACGATAACTGCCACAGCAGTAGCTACTACAGGTACTGTAGGTGGTAGATGTCATGATAACTGCCACAGCAGTAGCTACTACAGGTACTGTAGGTGGTAGATGTCATGATAACTGCCACAGCAGTAGCTACTACAGGTGCTGTAGGTGGTAGATGTCATGATAACTGCCACAGCAGTAAGTACACATTGGGCCTGATTTACTAAAGGTTTGCGTGCGTAAAAACGTGTGCAAACTTGACATCACCCACAAACCAATGTGCAAACTGATCTACTAACAGCGTGCAAAGAGGACTGCGCCTCTCAAATGAGCAAAATAGCACACGCTGTTCATTTAGTACTTTTGCCCTGATGAATAATCAATATGGGGTGTACCCGCCAGAAAGCGCTAAATACTGGGAGGGGAAAATGCAAATAGGTTCATTTACCACACGCAATGAGATTTACCAACCCTGAAAGTAATTGCGGGGATTGTGATTGCGTCTGTATTTAATACGTTCGAAAGGAAGGTGCTAATCTGCCCAGCATTACGCACCGATGGCTGCTGTTATTGTGGCAAGGGGGCGACGTCGCCAAAATCAAAGAATACGCAGAGAGAGAGTCTTTCGGACTCGTGTAAATTTGTTTGGAATGAATGAAAACCAGATAGTTGAAACATATCGACTATCTAGTGATTCCATCTTGGAGCTGTTGAATGAGTTAAGGGCTGATTTGGAGCCGGTCACAAGCACATGCAAAAGGATAAATATTTTATTTGAATGTTAAATCGAGTATTATTCAGCAAAAGGTTGCCACAGGAGGCACATTCATTTTTTTATTTGTGATAATAAATAAATCACGTGTTTTCATGGAGAAAAAAGTGTTTCTTATTGTGCGCCTACCTTGTTCTGCAGTTGGCTCTAGCGTGTCATACCCCAGTATCCCAGTTATCTGCTCCTCGCAGAAGGTGAGCTGCACCTGCTGCTCAATGCTGGTTAGAGGCATCTCTTCCGCAGGCCCTTCACCTGTCTTGTTTGCCGAAGTTTTATTAAAGGCCACTTTTTCTTTAGTTCTTCGCCTTATATCTTGCCACCTTCTTTTAACCTCATCTGCCGTTCTTTTTGTCTTACCAACTGCATTTATTCTATAGCAGATTTTCTCCCATATTGCGTTTCTTTTGGTAATGTTTAAATTTCTTTGCTGTAGTTCATGAATGTGTTTATTTGCCTCTTCCACTAATATCTCTAACTCCAACTCGTCAAATTTCATTTTGCGCTTGCGTCTATCCTGCTTTCCATCCAGACTCTCCATGGCGCAAACCGTAAGACACGCAACACCTCATTTAAAGGAGCCGTATGTAAGAAGTAAAATAAAACGAATCAAAAAATGACCCCGATATGTCAACAGACATTTAAAAATCATGTTCATTTCAAATACTTATGTCACTGACAACAGCACTCAAGCCAGGATATTCCCGTTTAAAAAGAGGAGTTGCAGCCCTCAACTGATGTTGATGTTGTCATTTTTTGTTTTGGCCTGAAGCGCCACCCTCCACCTATCTCCCAATCACGAAGTCAGTAGTGTTTCGGCATCCGGGTTGCCAGTTCAGCTCTATTTATCGCAGCAGCTGCTACGAACGTGTTGGATGAAAAAATGTCTAGCTTTCCAAAACCTAAAAGACCTCGTTATGAATCTGAGTTATGTCGTGACAAGGTCCGAAATAAAACAAGGATTTGTATAGGAGATGCTTTTGATAGATGGAGACGGCTGAAAGCGGAGAAGAATTTGAAGACAGACGCCAACGTTGCAGATTTTCTCCTGGACAGGTAAGATTCATAGCTAAATGTTTGGCTAACGCTAATTTACTTGGACAAGGTAACAGTGGTATACAGTGGTACCTCTACTTACGAACGCCTCTACATACGAAACTTTCAGGTTACGAAACGCCTCAACGGGAAAATATTTCCTCTAGTTACGAAAGAAATTTCAGTATTCACTACGTCGTAGTATTCACTAGTTAAACAAAGTTATGCATGTTCGTGCATAGTAACACTAGCGCATAACGTTATGGAGCAGGTGGGTCATCGAATTGAAAAGGTAAATAATTATTATTTAGAATATAAAAACGGTGACTGATATTGCTAACACTAGCAATGTAACGTTAGGCTAATAAGCGGAGCCCGTCAGTCATCATGCCGTGGAAAACATTAGCATGGCCATGGTAATGTGAAACCTCATTGAGACAGTAGCCTAAATTTACCACGGTTAAACGATTTCTTATTCGTTCTTCGCATATATTGTGTATTACACGTGCTGCAAATTGACCCATATGACCATTGCTAACGTTAGTTATTAGTGTCAGTCTTTTCTGATGGAACTGATAAAAAACGTTAGCCATTGATGACGAATGCAGACGTAATTTTCCCCGCATTATCTTTGGTTAGACACTAGTCTGTGGTAAATGTATTGGTTGTTGCATATTATGGTAAATGTGTAGAGTGTTCCATAATTATGACAAAAACGCTTGTCTCTTCAGCTATTATGGCCCAAGCACTTCAACCCCAAGTAAAAGACAGTGGAAGAAGCAGCACCTGACTGCACCATCACTTTCCAGTATTGGACATGCATCGTCTGAAACGCTTTCAAATCGGTCAGTGATCAGTGCCACGTTGTTTTCATTTTCATTTCATATTTGGATCCATGTTGTAAGTTCAGCTGTTATTTCTTTGAGTTTATTTTCTGCATGACAATCGATCCTAATCTGAGCTAATGACGACTGTATATCCCAGGCTTCACAGGTGAAGGGTCAGTCCAGTTTGAGCTGTTGGCTAAAAGATATTGTCAACCACTTTTGGTAGTGCTGCAAAACAGCTGATTCCTGCCAAGAGTTTCTTGTAAGTTGTTATAGTTTGAAAAATAGTTGTCAATAATGTATGAAACTAACATGCAAGATGTTACCTTGATGTTGGATATTAGCTTATTGATTACCATAAGTACCTATCCAGAGCTGTCATTGTGGTCAATCAGATGACCCACTTACATTACTAACAATCATCATCATTAGCAGTGAATAATGTTCAATTGCCATGCTTTTTGTGTCTATCCATTATATTTCTGTATTATTTTGTAGGAGCTCCTACACCATGTCACGAATGAACACAGGTGGGTACTGGGAGGCTGCCAGCATGCAGACTTGGAATCAGGGGGAACTCAAGAGTGGCTTGAGCGAGGCTCCATGGCACACGAGGCCCTGAAGAGTATTGTGCGAAACAAGCGATGGCTCAACAAAGTTCACAAATACCTGAACTTCAGGTAATTTAATGAGTGTGTACACATACTGTACCTAGAAAGTGATTTTTTTTTAAAAATCAAAAAATGTCTCTATGTCCCACCCCCACAGGTCCACTGCTGATCTGGAGTCCTTCCAAAACCATATTTTAATGTATGCCAGCAAGCGCTCAGCATTTAGCCCTCCTGTCTTTGAGGCCAGGATGCTCCTCGCAGCGATGGATTATAACTACCACAAGGACCGCCCAGAGTTGTGCAAGTCTGATGGAAGCAAGCAGTAAGTGACATGCTCATTTCTACATGTTGGATGTTGGGAACCATTTTACCTGATTACACCATTGAAACTCTATATAAAACACTGTACTGTAAAACATGGCCCTTGGAATGTAAACAATCTATTTTCTCTGCTTTTATTTTAGGTACAGGAGGCTGTACAAGAAAAATGCCCAAAGGTATATGCTGTACACCAAGAAGACATCGAAGACCTATGGCTACATCCCAGAACTGCAAACAAAGATTCTGCAAAAGAGGCTAGCTGGCAAGGGAACGCCCAGGCGGAGGAGTCTTCGGCCCGATGACCCCAGAAAGTACGGTTCTCTTCCCCCTGTGCCGGCACCAACCAAGGAGGAATTCCTGCGCACCCAAGTCAGGAGAGGTCTTGGTAGGTAGAATACCAGTTTATTTCTTTTGCATCTGCGGCTACATACCACACACCAAGTTAGATGTAATGCATATTACATTTAATTTTAAAATAATCTAATTTCTGTTTTTATTTTGCTCTCCTCAGTGTCAGCATTCCAGAGTGAAGACCAGTGAAACCCGTTTTCAGAGCCTCTCAGCCCTTGTCATTTCCATTTTCTGCCACAAGCTGCTTTTAAACCATTTCATAAAGTTTCCACAGTACAGAGCAGCTAATTGTTCAATAGTTATTTATACTATTTATACTGTTTATCCCTCGTTTTATTTATTTATTTATTTTTTACTGTTCCTCTATATTGTAAATAGCAAAGCATTGTTATTATAAATAAACTTTTTTTTATTGAACAAGGAAGAAGGCTCTTTACAAACTTGGAACAAAACAAACAATTTGTAAAAACAAAGTATATACAACAAGTAACTTCAAGTAAACTGGAGTCGGTAAAGTTTGTTCAAATTGTGGGTAGAAAGCCAGTGTACTGGCCTTGAGGGTCAGGGTATTTGTCCCTTATTCTCCAAATGCAGCAGCTGGGGATAACACGACGGTTACCCTGGCCCAGTGATCCATGCTGCCAAAAGGTGTACTGGCGATAAGAAGCATATCTAAACTGCCTATTATCATCACCTGGCTCTGTAACTTCTGCTACCACCAACACATCATTCCTGTAGTCTCTGTGTATACGCAAATAGCCATCTTCCAAGCAGTAAAGCTCGAAATGAGGCAATTTGCTTATGCAGTGCTCAGGCCCCTGGCCACAGCATTTCCTTTCTGCATCTGTGGCCATCTCCCTGCAGTTCCCACAGGTACACCATGGAAGAGCAGCTGCAGGTGGGAGAGTGGTGCTATCCAATGGAGGCAGGGCATCAAAAACCAATCCAGGGTTCCGGGAGAAGATCCGGGTTGCTAGTGCTCGTAGCCCATTTCACTCATGTTTTGAATGAGTTCCTAAGTAAACAAACCACAAAATAGCATTTGGCATTTACATTTGATTAAACTACATAAGATGCTGACATAGATACAGGTGGTGATATTACAAGTCATAATTTTACTGGCCAGCTCTCATCAGCCTCACGAGAGGGTACCTCAAAAGTGAGGTCTAAATCAGGCTGAAACAAGTGAGAGCAGTACAAGCAAAGATCATCTGGTACAAGTGCTAGGCTACCTTAACATAAACGTGTATTCTAAGCATATTCTATCTTCCAGCCTGTGCAATAATTTAGTGTTAGTTTGGAAGTATCAGGCGTAATACCACGGCAACATCCTCAATACCAAAAGCGCATAATTTGGTCCACATACATGGAATTTTGGACGTGTTTTTGATTCAAATTATACACGTCATGTAATTTTTCATATAGCCTGATGTATTTTAGGAAAATTACCCTCGACTTTACATGTGGTATTGTCGACGTTACAACAAGTTACCATCGATATGAGCCTATAGTGTTTCCAACCAAACAATAAATTACTGCATTGCCCAAAATAAGAATTTGCATGGACTTTTCAAATGCGTTCATAAAAAGCTTTACATCGCAACACTAGCCTAATAAAGACATTTTTAACAGGGTAACTAACTGAAAACTTATGCTCCGACTGAAATGTGGTAACATTTACGATTCTATTTGGCTAATCGCCATTAGTAAATTTTGCAGTACATTATTACTTCGCAAAAGATCTTTCATAAAGCATTAAATATAATTGACAGAAAATAAACTTACTGTGTAGGACTCGTCACTTGCCATGGCAGCCTACGTTTCTGCTGCATTCTGCAGCCGACCTGGCAACCTCTGGTCGGGGAGGAGGGGGAGGGTACACGCCGCTCAACAGTATTTTGAAAGTGACTGCAGTACCAGTTTTGGCCATAATCTTACACACGGCTCCTTTAAATACTGCAGTTTGCACCTGTTATCAATTGCGCAAGCATTCTTAGTTGATCACCCGCAAAACACACAACAACAGCACGCGCAAACTTTTTCAGTGCACACGCAATTTAGTACTCTTTATTTAGGATCTTAGTAAATCAGGCCCATTGTCTCCAGTGCCATATCTGCGGAAGAAAAAGGTCTAGACTGCTGGAGCTTCGTGGACCCAGAGTGCTGCATGAATGTGTGTGTGGAGGGATGAATTTGTCTTGTTTTGTCAAAGAATGTTGGACAAACAGATTAGAAGAGCGCTATTAAAAGGTGCAGTCCACTTCCAGACGATCTCAGCAGTTTCATCTCAAAACAACACAAGCAAGTCAGTAAAAATTAAAGATCTCAAGAGCTATGACCAACCTCCGATCTTCCCAGAAGTGATGCCCATTGCGGTGTGGGAGGTGGACTGGTCATCCATCAGTTGGTCGGTGGCTGCATTGATCTTCAACATGGGAAATCTGTTGTCACCTTCTGTAAATTAGACTCTTTAAGGCCTGCCCTCCCTGATCGGACATCTCATTGACTGTTAGTCAGCTACTTGTTTGATGGCCCAGTTGGCCTCTGGTTAGGTTTGACGCAGATGTGCTTCCTGATTCCATAGGACTTGTTCCCATAATGCCCTAATGCATTTCAGGTAGCCGTCGCCACCAGCTAACGGGACATTTAAAGGGAAGTCGTGGCGGTTTCAACAGTTCCTGCAAGACCATTTTGGAATTTATAGTAATAAAAAGATTGAAAATAAAAAAAATTCATCTTTTATTTTATTTTACAATAGCAAAACAAGTTTTGAATTCTTCTCTATTTAAATAAAAATAAACACCAGAAGCCTTATCATTCTCTAAATTGCACGTATTTATCCCCCTGTAGACGTGAACTGTGGTAAATTTAAAACGGGCTACTGGTGTGGTGCTCAGTGGTTACTGAGACCAGTTTACCTCCAGCACATCTACTGCCACGTAAAGGGAACGTGAGCGATCACAAAGACAGAGCTCTCTCTGTCTTTGATGAGAAATCCATAAATTTCAGAAAGTATTTGCGCAGATGAAAGCAACTGTTTTGTGGAAAAATACAATATGAGCTTTGAGGTGCGTCCTGTCCAATACACTTTAGGTTCTCTATGAGATGATTAATGCCAGACAGAAACACTGGCTGAGGACTCTTCACATTGAGGTCCTGAAAGTTCTGCGGGTCCCCTTTGTAAAGAAGTAATAGTGTTGTAAGGTGGTGCTTGATGAAGAATATGGCACTGGGTCATTAAAGCAACTGTCCAAGCTCATCCCAGCCTCCCTACAAGCTGCAGAAAGTTAAGTGACATTGACAATTTACCATGAATGCAGGTGGGAAACGTGCTAATGGAGCAGACCTCTGTGATGGGAGTAAAAGTAGAATTAAATGATTTAAAATTGCCTTGTCAAAAAGTTTCACTAGTTCACAACTGAAGTGTGTAATTTTCTGTCAGAAAATCACGACATCCCAATAGTTTAGATTTTTTTTTCTTTCTTTTATATATAAATGAACCTTGTCTCCTGATGAGGGATCAGTATCAGGGACAAGTACGAGCCTCAGGGTATTCCAGGGGTTTTTGTTTCCAAAAAGCCCTTAATACTGATCACTGTTGATCACTGTCACACACTGTTCTGGTCGAGCGCTGCCGTTACGTTTATTGAAGCTATAATGTGTTTAAACAACCTTCTGCAGACATCACACCACAGAGTTGCCCCGACAGCTTTGCAAACACCGTCCGTTGCTCCGTTGCGTGCACCAAGTTGGTCTCATGCACAGACAACACAAATGAAACTGATTTGGGGTCAAAGGGCGAATATTTATTTGGATCGCCAGCAATCACATTCAGCTTAAAACACGGGAACCGTCGCCACCGGCGGAGTCCTGAGAGGACGATGGCTTGGAGGACGTTCCCCCAGAAACTAAAGCCGCTCAGCTAATAAGCCTTAGATATGAGATCCACTAAAAGGGAACCATAAAAATGACTTTCAAAAGTAAATGAATCATCTGAAATTAACCAGGAATCTAAAACTCTGAGATTGTGATTCTGTTTGCGTTGTTTTCCAGATAACTTTTCTTGTCTTTGTTGCCTCTAGAAGGACTTGTTGCTGTAATTCTGAGAAGTTCTTTGTCCGTTTTTCTCCGTTATAGTTCTGATGGTTTCAGATCAACTCATGATGACGTCTTCTAGATGTCTACTTGTGGTTTTATTTTTTATTTTTGGAGGGGGGTGGGGGGGTTGTAGTAGTTTTGGATCGTCACATTGTGACATTGCACCACTGCTGCTTCTGTAAAGCTTCTGTTTGCTTTATACACTGATATATTTTTGAGATCCATTGAACATTCTGGTTAGTTTCTCGTACCTTGTCCTTGTTTCTCAACAGTCACCTTCGTTACCTTCAGTCATCATCACAATGACTGCTTCTCCTCCCTGGTTCGCTTTGTTCCCAACTCCTCATCCTACCAGTTTGTTTTCTGTGGCCGTTTTGATTTGGTTTAGTTTTTTATTCTCTTTACTTCTTGTTTGGATTGTGTTGGATATTATTTGGTTTGTTTGCTTTGCAGAGCCTCCTTTTGTTAGTTCCATTAAAGATTGGGTTGTGTGCCGAGGATGATCAAGTCCAAGATCAACTCCGTCCCTCTTTGAGTTATTAAAGATGGTGCGTCATGTGCCTAAATAATTATGATATGCTGATGAGACGCAGCTGCTCGTTTATTTTCATTAGTAAATCATAGTCTGCATTTTAAAATACTCCTTGAAAAGGCCTGAGTAGTTTTGTTCTTCACCCACCAAGGTAAAGTTGCCCTGTCCAGGAGCAAACCATCGAGCCAGATTTTATTAAACTCAAACATGGAGCGTGGGCAAAGGAAAAGCATCTTTAGTTTTTTTGTGGATATGCATAATCTTTTATAAAACTGTAAAATAGGGAGCTGTCCTTGGCAGAACGTCCTCTCACTGAAGGCTGTTTTAGTCGTGTTAACAGGGCCGGAGTGGGCCCTTTTCTCAGTCCGGGAATTTAATTCAAATTCAGGCCACTCTGATAGGGAGGACAAATTTGAGTACATAGAAAAAGATAAAACAAAAACAATTCTCTCACAATGCCTTTTATTTTATTTAGATTATGGCATACAATTATTCACGCCCCTTTAACAATGTACAATTGAAATTCAAATAAAATAAAGATAATGATAAAGAAGTCTTTTCACAAATCAAAGTTCCTTTACATAACTTCTGTTGTTCTTCTGTATGCCATATTTTACATCATAAACGTCTATCTTGACTAACTCTCTTCCTCTACCTGGCCCTTCAGTAGTCCTGCCCTCGTCTGGATCATCAGTAGTGGAAATGGTCTGCTGCTTCGACACTAGAAAACATTCCATAACAATAAAAAAGATATTTAATATTGAGTTGATAACAGTGTGCGCACCTCCCTCTTAGCATCTGACTTCATAGGCCTATAATAACAATTAAAAAGTAATGTAGGTTACATAGACAATTATTAATTAAACAGTGGTTACCTATTTCATTTGGTCTTATTTTGATGCATTTTCAACGTTTAGTTCGTTTAAATCCTGCTACCTGTTTCCTCTGTGGTCCTGGCCTCTCCATGACTGCATTCGCCTTCAGGCACCTGATCTTCTGAGGCTACACAAACATTTCATTTAGGGGGTTCTTTATGTTGCTGAAAAACACACTTTATGTATTTATCTAGCCTATCCTTTCATTCACTTATTAATTTGTTTGCATATTTAATTATGATTTTGTTAAATTATCTGCACTATTTAATCTCCACATATCATGGTTTTCTTCTGTAGACTATGCCATATTTTCCATCATAAACGTCTATCTTGACTAACTGTCTTCCTCTACCTGGCCCTTCAGCAGTCCTGCCCTCATCTGGATCATCAGTGGTTCTGGCATCCTGCGCTGATGCCACAAAACATTCCAGAACCATGAAAAAGACAGTTAACATTGAGTTGTTCATGTTTGCGCGCCTGTGGAAATGCACAATATAACGGCGAGACGAAATAGGCTACAGTTGCAGAGAAGCTAAGTCATGTAGAACGTGCAGACTCTCGAGTAGCCTATTTTATTATTAGGCCTGTTATTATTAAGAATATTTTTTTAATAACACCTGCCCTCACGCCCACGAACCAAGCGCAATATTGGTATACAGCACTTCTAAATAATGCAGCCTAAATAGCACGTTTGACATGCATTTAATACCCTAACAAATAGCCTGTTACACAACCTGTTTAATATGTCTAATCGCGTGAACCTGTGCGCGTTGGTGCAAATACAGGCAGGCTACAAATAAAGCGTGATGAAGCATTTGGCAACTCTGTTCATCAAAATGGTTAACTGGCTTTTAAAGCAACAAGTTTTCGGTTCTTCTATGGAAATATGAATGCACTTTAAGCATAGATAATCCAATACCTACATTGGGACATTTTTAAGTTGACAGTTGTGACAATTGCAAACGCTCGTTATATGATAAAATTCACAACCAGGCCAATTATGCATCTCTCTTTCAGTAACCTACCAGCTTGTCTTGAGAAGATGTCAGTTAATTTGGCACATTTGGCCGCCGCCTCCTTTCTTTTTTTTTATTTTAGCCCTCTCCGTTCCGCCCAGCCTCTTTCTGTTTCCCGCCAGTGTGATTTACAGTAAAGACGAGCCTTGGGCCAAACCACCTGAAACACGTAGGAGGGGTCGGGGGGAATTATGCTGCTTACATGCTAGTAGAACCAAAGATTTTCTAGGAAGGGGCTGTGGACCTATTTAATCCACTATGATGCAACGGGCGGTTGCAACTTAAGTGATATTAATGCAAGAATAAGACAAAAGAAGGACAAAAAAAAATAGTTAAAATTAGTTGTCCCCGTGGTCCACATCGATGGTTTGGGCCGGGAAAGCTCCCGATCACTTTAATGTGCAGCCCGGCTTTGCGTGTTAACATGAAAGCTACATCCATCCATCCATTAAGTGAGCACAACTTGTTGACCGTGAAGCAAAAAAAAACAAAACTTTTTATTTGTTCTGGAAGTTTCACTTCTTCCCCTAGTTAGAACTTTATCTGCCTCTCTCCTGTCATTGCGTTTATGCAACCAATAAATCATTTTATGTGAGGTTAGCATCCAACTGATTAGACATCATACAGTCACGTAAAGTGAAAGAAGTGCTCTTGTGTTTCTTTTCTGCAGAAGTTTCCGGTCTAAATCGTTACCTGACAGCTTCCCCCCTCACACATTCTCCTTCTCCGTGCACACAGAAGGAGGCGGAGAGATCCAATTACACACCGGCTTTGCTTTTGTTTGGACTTTTTTTCACACACTTTCAAATCACTTGACTGAAGCTTTTGGTGTCAAACGAGGACAAGCCTTTCATTAATCATGTTTTCAAATCCTTGAAGTTGAATGAGCCAGAGTTTAGTCATAAACTGTTGTTATTGAGGCCTGAAGGCAAAGAAAGGCACACGGTCAATGGCACAGAACACATTTTTGAAGAGCAATTAGTTGTGTTTTGTCCAGAGTTATAAAATGTGAATTGGATTCATATTATTTAAGGTTGCAGGAACCGACTCAGCCTGTTAAAGGCAGCTGTGTATCAGCTCTGCAGTTCAACAGAGAGAAAAATGGATAAAATAACTACTGACTCACTGTGGGAATGCCTACGTGGAGCTGTCAATCACTGCTGAAACACAAATCAACTCCGTCCCCACGGCTGTCATGTGAAAGTGCACACAGACTTTTTATTTCACGCCACCTATTGCCTCTGTAATTTTTTTGCATGATCACTTTATGATGTTTGAGTGTGTAGTTGAAGTTATTCCTCTACTTAGACTTTTCCATAATTTCACCCCCATATCTTTAAACTTGTGGGTTTTTGCCACCAGCTCCCGGGAGAAAGACATCAACAGATGATATGATGTGGATGCTTCCGGCTCCACCGAGGTGGTTCAAAGGAATTTCATCTGCTGAAAAGGGAGTTATTTCTCTTTAATTAAGAATCACATCAAAAAGGAGTTGAGCACCATGACTGACCACAAAAGAACTACATTCATGCTGATGCAGAGGTTCTGGGGCGGTTACTGAGTGGTGGACCACCCCCACCAGGTGGGTCGGAATGGTACTTTAACCTTACGTGCAACAGGCTCTGTCATTATAAGTGGAGACGTGACGTCTGAAAGGACTGAGGAGGAGGTCGGTCCTTTTGAAATTCCAGACACTAGTTTTACCCAGGAGCCCCTGCTAGTGGAGACACACCTTTAATATGGACATTGATAAGCTGCTGCTGGTTACTGCTTGACAGTGAGAAATGTATCTAACTCAGCAACTTCTGACGGCTCAGCTCGTCTCCAGGACGCTGCGGCTGGTAGTTAGCACGTAGAGGATAGCAGCTCCGTTACATGCGCTTATAGTCACAGATAGTCTCTGGGGGGGGCTCAACGCGATGATGACAGAGCTGAGACGTCGCAGCCCGGATAGTAAACGGTGTCGATGGCTCCAGCTGAGGAACAGCGGCCGTTTGAATCAGCTTTGGCATCGACGGTTGAAGAGGTTGTTGAGCAGCAGCGACCTCGACAATCCCGTCTTTCTCATCCTCTACCATCTCCAAAACACCACAGACAAATCACAAAAACGCAAATCCTATTGGTCTTTCCTGGTGGTTTTATTACCACGACTCCAACATACAAAAGGCTCTCTGAAACTCTTTGAGGTTGCTCAAGTTTTTCGAAGACATTGGTTGAGTGCTGGTGGTTCTGGTTGTTCTTAAATTCTTCTTGCAAGTAAGTAAGCGTCTGTTTGAATCACTGTTTGCCCTGAAAAAATGATTTTTTTTTTTTAAGCATCATTAAGTTTGCTGTAGAAATCAGCCTTTCAGTACAACAGACTCTTGAAACAGCTCCAATAAACAGCTTCTACCAGCCTTTGAATTTGGGGTTCGATTCCCACGCTGACTCATTTCCGTCGCTCTGAACTTGTCTCCTTGTCTCCTTGTCTCCTCTGACTGATTGTGGCGCCAACAAACTGCATGCAGAGGCAGTTTGAGAACTGCCCCCGTGGGAAGGCTGTGCGGATTAGAGCTGGGCGATACTGGGAATTTTGGTATCGATCTAATACCAAGTAAATTCAGGGCCAGTATCTCCGATACCGATACCGATACTGATGCTGATACTTTTTCATATTAAGCTTGATCTATCGTGAACTTTTGTGATTTTTGTCTTTGGATTATTCTGTTAAATCCAAGAATAGAATTTTGTCAAACTTTATGTCTTCAACAGTTTCGTGTAAATATTCCTTGGAGTTGAATTTCTGTTTATAATGTTTTTTTTCTAGTCCACCTTTTATATTATATCTTTCAATACTTGTGTAATTTTTTTTGCACTGTGTGTACTTTCCTGTTACTTTAACTCTTAAAATTTCTCTGTGGTGGGATAAATAAAGGATTATCTAATGTTATTTTATCTTAGATGACATCTTTTAACGGGATACATGACATTTACTGGGTTATTTCAAGGTCTTAATTATATTTTTTGAGTTGGCTCCAGTAACATATGACTTAAGTAACATGTACTTTGAAAGTTAATATGAGTTGATGCTGAAGATGACCACTCTGATCTGCCTGGATGCTCTCTGTTGGAAAGAAAAAAAAAAGAAAAGAAAAAAGCTTGAGAAACTATCTTTTTACATAAGTATTGTTTGATATCAATACCAGCGTTGGTATTGATATTATCGATATTTGGATCGATCCGCCCACCTCTAGTGCGGATCCTTCTCAGACCCACATCTGTCCAGATGCAGGTCTGATTAGGCTCTTGAAATGGCACAGAAGAGGCAGGAGGTGTTTCATGTTTTTTACAGGGGCCATTTTTTTTGTGCACCGTAGAATGTATTTGTTTAAATGGGACAACCAGTAAAAAAGAGAAAAAAGAAATTACAAAGTTGTGCTAAATCAGCCAAAGCCAATCCTTGCTAAAATAATGGTTTTCATAACTTCTCCTCTGGAAAGACACAGTTCTTCCACCCTTCAGAAAATGTCTTTGTCAAGTGTGGAAATAAAACAATTAAGTCACCATCCCTCCTCGTCATCTCCCTCTGTGGCCCTAAAGGTCTGATTTATGATTATAAGCGTATTCCAGATTCAGGGGTGGACGGCTCATCCACAGAGGTGTGAACATCTGTTGACTTCAGTCTCCCCTCCATATACTAACTGGGATCACCGCCACACTAACGGCTAGCCAAGACACTAGCTGATCCATGAGCTGCTGAGTTAAAATCCCAAGTCCACCCCCCATTATTTACCACCATGGCCCCGTCGGTTGCCGGGGGGGGGGCTTATTATAGGCCAGATCAACAGTTAGCTTTGCCAACTGGCTAAGCTTTAATTTCTGTCCTGTTTCTTGTTAGCAAATAGTTAGCAATTAGCGATGGAATAGCTGCAGAGACCAGATCCTGTGATTCTCAGTGCTGTCAATATCAAATTAATCATTTGATGTTTGTCTTAAGACAACTTCAGCAACAAAACTCAAAGTTAAAATGATACCTTTCAGCTCAGTTTTTTTTTTTTTTTTTTTTTGGGGGGGGGGGGTTCAGATTTTGGTCTTATTTTAATCAACATCCAAGGGAATGAAAACAAACTGTCAATGAGATTAATTTTATTTTGATATTATATTATATGCTCATTAATCACCATGTGAATTGCACCTCTATAATTACTCTGTAATTCATCATTTCTATGCATGAAAACATTTTTCATGACAGTGAGGTCAGATCTCTCTTTCCCTTTACAAACCAGCTGCTGGATTTTATAAACCAAACCTCTGTGTCTATTCAAAACAGTTCGTTATGATGCATCACAGTGAAAAAATGTGGGACTCTAAAACTGACACCTTTAAAGATAGACAGCAAATGGAAAGCAAATAATGAGGCAGCCAGTCTGAAGATACAACGGTGTAAGGTCGGTAAGTGAACCGCTGATGCCCCAAGGCCTGCTGGAGAGGGGGGAGACCAGAGGGAGGCTCACTGGCAAGCATTGTTTCAATGAATGAGTAAGAGTGGAGGAGGAGGAGGAGGAGGAGGAGGAGTGAGGAGAAGAGTACAGAGGAAGAGGCAGGACATGTCAAAAGAGAATTTGATTGGTTCTGGTACATGGATACCAAAAGAGAGGAAATACTGTAGAAGGAAAGAGTGGAAAAAAGAAAGAGATGGAGACAGGCAGAGGTCAACAGATGATTCAGCAGTAGGGCAAACGTCCGGTACTAAACACACTAGTACTTTGTATCTGCCATCTTCCTCTGTCTCTTTCATTCTATCCTTTTTTTGAACTCTCTTCTTGACCCAAAATGAAGTTGAAATGCCAGATAAACAATCAGCTTGGACGTGTTAATATATGCTGATCCAGCATGTGAGAAGCAACTTGAACTTCAGGTCACGCTCCTGCATCTTTCAGGCTGCCTTACATCAAAATATCCTTTACCGAAGTTGGTCAACAGAGCAGTGCATGCAGCGGAAATAAAGCAAGTAAAATCAAATGATGTATTTTGAATGAGTGCACCGCTTTTATATAAGGACGACATGCCCCATTCACAGACACATGCAACCCTTTTGGGTCAACACAAACCAGAACCTCATCATCCCTTTATGCTGCCCTAAAAAAAAATGCTTCACAGTTGGAATAGTCAGCATCGGTTTACTGCCAAAGAACCTGCTTTGGTCTGAGGTGCATTAACATAATAAATATTAAAAATAAAAACTGTCATTTGTGCTCAAGATGGTAGAAAATAAAGATTTAAAATTAAAAGTAAATGAACACAGACACAAACTGATTGGAACTGATTTTTAATCCACACAGCCCTCACAGAAGTCAGATATGGGTCTCTGACCAATCCTGCTTCCTCGTTATAACATGAGAAGACGGTTTTAAGTATCGTATGTACTTATTCGAAGTCTGTTCAAATTCTCCACGTTTAAGCAGCGACACCGCTGCGTCGTGAGACGCTGAGCATCGACTTTTTGAGTTTTTAAATGATCTGTCATTAGATGCCTTTTGAAGATTAAGCTTTTAAAAGGTTCCACTTCTTCAAATAACACAGGTCTCTCTTATTGTTGGTAGAACTGCAACTAAAAATGTCCTGTTAATTCTAGAGGCTCATAGTTATGGGTTTAAAACCATAAAAAACAAAGATTCATGGGGTTAATATGTAGGACAGAATGCTTGCCTTGATATTAATTTAAGACTCTGTCGCTCGCTAATTACCAGCTGGAACTGATTGGACCAAGTCCAGTTAGCACCGACCACGTTTGCTGTTGGTAAATTGTAGGCTAATATATTTTCTCATTACAGTCGACACGTCTTAAATGCTGAGTTTTACTGCTTTTGTTGGGCGGTGAGGATTAAACAGGGATTAAGCTCGCCGAAGCAAAAAGAAAAAACCTGTTAACTCGGCTGGAAGATGCCATGTAGATTCAGAACGGGATGCCAAAGTCAGAGAGAAGCTACTTGTTATGATCACATTACTTAACAGTCACCCATTGTAAGGCATTGTTAATTAATCATTCCCAGTTCAATCATCTCCTAACGTTTAGTGTTGGTGAACAAAGCAACAAAGCCATACAGATTACTCATTTAATTATTCACCATTATTATTATCATTATTATTTATTTTTTTATTATTCATTTCCCTAACCCTTTTCCACCAATACTACTACTACTACTGCGATGATGTGGAGCGTAAATAGTTCCAAAGCGAAGAAGCTAAAGTAGGGTAAAGTAGCTGCACAGAGAAGACGGACGGCACAGATTCGGCGTGAGAGGAAGGAAAAAACGAGGAAGGATGTCAAAATCTGGAAAACCCCGGGTGAGTCGGCGCGCTGCCCTCTTATACGTCATCCTCCGCGGTCCTCGGCTAGCTTCTTTTATGCATCAACTTTTTTCAACGGAACTGAGAAATGAAAGAAAAAACAATCCGTCTGTAAGAGTGAGAAGAGCTCAGCGGGATTAGAAGCGTACGATACAACACAAGCAGGTACAACAGCAGAACCGCTGCACTGATAAGAGCCCGGATCCAACCGGAGAAACTGGAGATAAAACCCAGATCAACACGTGTGAAGTTAATTTGACCCTGACCTGGAACACAAAAGGAGATCATTTACCGCGGCTCCCCATTAGCCACGCTAAAATTGAATTTTAAGATTAGTTTGATTGTATGTGAGCCAACATTATTTGTGCAGAAAATAAAGAGAATTGCTGCCAGTGGGACACGACCATGGCAGCGTCTTTCCCACCAGCTTCTCCTGCCTGCAGCCTATTAACTAGTAATGGAAAGTTTTTTTTGATGTGTGAGCTTGTGGATTAATATATCAAGTATTGTCAGAGAAAAGTAATGCTTAAGCCTCAGCCTAAAAGAGCTTAAAAGTGTGATTTATTCTTTTTATTAGAGTAAAGTCTGAAATGATTTTTAGTCAATCACGCCGTCCTTGGTTGTTTTACTGACCACAGGAGATGCTTCTAGATGAAGGAAGGAGCCCAGACGCTCATCTTAACAGTACGTCCTAAATTCAGTTTGACAAAGAGGGAAAAAAAGAAGATGTCCTGTAGAAACATACGGACTAAAATAAAAAACACAGCAACAACGATTTTGTGTCTTACTTAGTGGAATCAAATATTCCTTAAATTTATGATTTGTAGCTTTCATCTCTACCTTATCTCTAAGGGACAGTTCAGCCACCCTGCGGAGAAAACTCATTTCCGCCGCTTGTATCCGCGATCTCATTCTTTCGGTCATTACCCACAGTTCATGACCATAGGTGAGGGTTGGAACAAAGATCCACCGGTAAACAGAGAGCCTTGCCTTTTGGCGCAGCTCTCTCTTCACCACAATGGACCGGTACAGAGTCCGCACCACAGCAGACGCTGCACCAGTCCATCTGTCGATCTCCCGCTACTTTCTCCCATCACTCGTGAACAAGACCCCGAGATACTTAAACTCCTCCACTTGAGGCAGAACCTCACTCCCGACCCAGAGGAGGCATTCTACCCTTTTCCAACTGAGGACCATGGTCTCAGATTTGGAGGTGCTGATTCTCATCCCAGCCGCTTCACACTCGGCTGCGAACCGCAGCGAGAGCTGCAGATCCCCATTCGATGGCGCCAACAGGATCACGTCATTTGCAAACAGCAGAAACGAGATCCCGACACCACCGTACCGGAACCCTTCCGCTCCTTGGCTGTGCCTAGAAATTCTGTCCATAAACGTTATGAACAGAATCGGTGACAAAGGGCAGCCCTGGCGGAGTGCAACTCTCACCGAAAACGAATCTGACTTACAACCGGCAATGCGGACCAAGCTCCCACTCCATTTGTACAGGGACTGGACAGCCCGTAACAACGGGCCCAGCACCCCATACTCCTGGAGTACCCCCCACAGGACCCCCAGAGGGACACGGTCAAATGCCTTCTCCAAGTCCACAAAACACATGTGGACTGGTTGGGCAAATTCCCATGTTCCCTCAAGGACCCTAGTGAGGGTATAGAACTGGTCCAGTGTTCCACGACCAGGACGGAACCCGCATTGTTCCTCCTGAATCTGGGATTCGACAATTGATCGAACTCTCTTTTCCAGCACCCCTGCATAGACCTTACCAGGGAGGCTGAGGAGTGTGATTCCCCTGTAATTGGAACACACCCTCCGGTCCCCCTTCTTAAAAAGGGGAACCACCACCCTGGTCTGCCAATCCAGAGGTACTGCCCCCGATTTCCATGCGATGTTGCAGAGACGTGTCAACCAAGACAGTCCTACAACATCCAGAGCCTTCAGGAAATCAGGGCGGATCTTGTCCACCCCCGGAGCCCGGCCACTGTGCAGCTTCTTAACTACTTCAGCGACCTCAGCTCCAGTAATGGACAAATCTACCCCCAAGTCCACAGGCTCAGCATCCTCCACGGATGACATGTTGGTGGGATTGAGAAGGTCCTCGAAGTATTCCTTCCACCGCCGAACGACATCTCCAGTCAAGGTCAGCAGCACTCCACCCCCACTATACACAGTGTTGGTGAAGCACCGCTTTCCCCGCCTGTGCCGTCCGACGGTTTGCCAGAATCTCCGAGGAGCCGATCGAAAGTCTTTTTCCATGGCCTCACCGAACTCCTCCCACACCCGAGTTTTGCCTCAGAGACAACCGAAGCCGCCGCCCGCTTGGCCTGCCGATACCTGTCTGCTGATTCCGGAGTCCCACAGGCTAACCAAGCCCTCCCTGAATCGCCACCTTAACGCCACCTCCCGAGCTATGTTGTCGGGGGCATTTGCCCCTGGTAGGGTCACCCAAGGAAAACTGGTCCTGGGGGATGGGCCAGACCAAGTGTGATTCATACAACTCATATGGATAAGAAAATACCAAGAGCTCGATGTCCCTCGCCCGGATCAGGGTCACCGGGGCCCCACCCTGGAGCCAGGCCTGGGGGAGGGGCTCGTTTGGGACTGCCTGGTGGCCGGGCCTTCACCCATGGGGCCCGGCCGGGCTCAGCCCGAATGAGCTAAATGGGTTCGCCTCCCCGTGGGCCCACCACCCGCAGGGAGGGCCATAGGATTCGGGTGCAGTGTGGTATGGGTGGCAGCCGAAAGCGTGGGCCTTGGCGTGCCGACCCTCGGCTGACGAAACTGGTTACTGGGACATGGAACATTACCTCTCTGGCGGGGAAGGAGCCTGAGCTTGTGCGTGAGGTTGAGAGGTACCGACTAGATATAGTCGGGCTCACCTCAACACGCAACTTGGGCTCTGGAACCAATCTTCTCGATAGAGGCTGGACTTTATTCTACTCTGGAGTTGCCCAGGGTGAGAGGTGACGGGCTGGTGCGGGCTTGCTTATAGCCCCCAAGCTTGGAGCCTGTCCGTTGGGGTTTTCCCCAGTAGATGAGAGGGTAGCTTCCCTGCTTCAGGTCGGGGAACGGGCTCTAACTGTCATTTGCGCTTATGCGCCAAATGACAGTTCAGAGTACCCAGCCTTCTTGAGGTCCTTGGCGGGGGTGCTGGAAAGCGCCCCTAATGGGGACTCCTTTATTCTGCTGGGGGACTTCAACGCTCACGTTGGCAATGCCAGTGGTACCTGGAGGGGCGTGATTGGGAGGAACGGCCTCTCTGATCTGAACCAGAGTGGTGTTTTGTTGTTGGACATCTGTGCTAGTCACTATGACACTATGAGATCTATAAAGAAAGACTAAGGATTTATAATGTGGAGCTGAGAAATGCAAGACAATCATTCTTTTCTGACATCATTGCTAAGAACAGTAATAATGCTCGTTCCCTGTTCATTACTGTTGACAGGTTAACTAACCCTCCTGTGTCAGTAACCCCAGAACTCCTGTCCAACCAGGTCTGTAACGAATTTGCTTCCTTCTTTACTGACAAAATTCAGAAAATCAGGCAGTCAGTACGTGCTTCCACGCCAGGGGAAGCACATATGTCACCACTGTGGCCACCTAAAAATATCAACACCATGACACACTTTTCTCCAATCAGCCCAAAAACCCTGGATGAGATAATTTGCCATCTGAAAACCACCACTTGCTGTCTTGATACCCTGCCAACAGGGTTTTCAAGACTGTTTCAGGATGCATGGCCCCAGATATTTTACTGATTGTAAACACCTCCCTGATCTCAGGAGTCTTCCCTCAGACCCTGAAAACAGCCGTCATCAAGCCACTCCTGAAAAAGACCTGTTTAGACTCATCACTCATGAGCAGCTACAGACCAATATCAAACCTCCCCTTTCTGAGCAAGATTATAGAAAAAGCTGTTTTTCAACAACTCCACAACTTCTTGATGCTAAATAACTGTTTTGATATCTACCAGTCAGGTTTTCGGCCACATCACAGCACTGAGACTGCTCTAGTTACGGTCCTTAATGACGTCCATTTGAACATAGTGGAAACATTTCAGTCCTGGTACTACTGGATCTCAGTGCTGCATTTGACACGGTTGACCATAACATCTTACTAGACCGGATGAAAAACTGGGTAGGACTTTCTGGCACTGCATTGAATTGGTTTATGTCCTATCTAAAAGACAGGGACTACTTTGTGTCTATAGGTAACTATAAATCTGAGCAAACTAAAATAACTTGTGGAGTTCCTCAAGGCTCCATCTTGGGGCCACTGCTGTTCAACATCTACATGCTCCCACTCGCTCAAATTATGAAAAACAACAAAATATGTTACCACAACTATGCTGATGACACACACATCTACATAACCATCTCACCAGGAGACTACAGTCCAATCCAAACACTGGTCAGATGCATTGATCAAATTAGAGACTGGATGTGTCAGAACTTCCTTCAGTTAAATGAAGACAAAACTGAAATAATAGTTTTTGGAGCCAAGGAAGAAAGATTAAAAGTCACCACTCAGCTTCAAAGAGCGAAGTTAGAAACCAAAAACAAAGCCAGAAATCTGGGTGTTGTCATGGACTCAGACCTAAACTTCAGTAGTCACATCAAGACAGTTGTGAAGTCAGCTTATTATCACTTAAAGAACATATCCAGGATTAAAGGACTGATGTCTCTGCAGGATTTAGAAAAACTTATCCATGCATTTATCTTCAGTAGACTAGACTACTGTAACGCCGTCCTGACAGGTCTCCCTAAAAAGACCATCAGACAGCTGCAGTTAGTCCAGAACGCTGCTGCTCGAGTCCTCACTAACACCAAGAAAGTGGATCATATAACTCCAGTCCTCAGATCTTTACACTGGCTTCCTGTTTGTCAAAGAATTGACTTCAAAATCCTGCTGTTAGTTTACAAAGCACTGAATGGTTTAGGGCCAAAATACATTCAGGATCTTCTGGTTCGTTATGAACCCATCAGATCCCTCAGGTCATCAGGGTCAAGTCTACTTTCTGTTTCCAGAGTCAGAACTAAACACAGAGAGGCAGCGTTCAGTTTTTATATTCCTCAAATGTGGAACAAACTCCCAGAAACCTGCAGGTCTCCTGAAACTCTCAGCAGTTATAAATCAAGGTTAAAAACCTTTTTATTTGCCACATTTTATCATAATAATTAACTTTTATTTCTTGCATTTTATCTACATTTTTGATTCTTGTGTTGTTGATTAACTTTTTGCATTTTTATTATTATTTTATCTTTTTATTTCCTCCTGTTTTAATGTAATACTTTGTAATGCTTATGTACAGCACCTTGAATTGTCTTGTACACGAAATGTGCTATACAAATAAACTTGCCTAGTCACAGTTTGTCCATAACAAACACCATGTTCAAGCATAAGAGTATCCATAAATGCACATGGCATCAGGACACTCTTGGCTGGAGATCGATGATCGACTTTATAGTCGTATCATCTGATCTTCGGCCGTATGTTTTGAAAACTCGGGTAAAGAGAGGAGCTGAGCTGTCAACTGATCACTACCTGGTGGTGGGTTGGATCAGATGGCGGGGGAGAATGCCGGTCAGACCTGGTAGGCCCAAACATGTAGTGAGGGTTTGCTGGGAACGTCTGGCAGAGGAACCTGTCAGAAGGATCTTCAACTCACACCTCCGGCAGAGCTTCAATCACATCCCGGGGGAGGTGGGGGACATTGAGTCTGAATGGGCCATGTTCCGCACCTCCATTGCTGAGGCGGCTGACCTTAGCTGTGGCTGTAAGGTTGTCGGTGCCTGTCGTGGCGGCAATCCTCGAACTTGGTGGTGGACACCTCGGGTGAGAGAGGCCGTCAGACAACATAGCTCCTGGGATCATTCGGGCACACAAAACCCTCCACCATGTTAAAGATGAATCTGCATCAGCTCAACAGAGAGCTGAAGCCCACCTTCGGTTTGGTTCATCTTGATTTATCTTAACATTGCGTTCTGCGTGTTTTGTGATTGCAAGTGAGGAAACATTTGCATCCACAGACGACAGTTTAGGCGAGAGTGATTATGCCAGGTGCCTTTGAACCTGCCGGTGTGTTGATTTGTCGCTAGTCCCTCTATTTTAACTGTGACAAAGTGAGATTGCCAGGAATAAGAATCAGCAGAGTCAAAAAATGAGACTGTTCATAACAACAGGGGGGTAGAGGGGGTGGTTGGTGTTGGGGCTGAAAGGAAATGAGGGGACGTTTGGTTCAGAGGAACGCAAAAGCAACGCAGCGTTGTTTCATGTCCACATGTGAACTAGTGCAGTTCAGTGGGTCAAACCTGCAGAACGGCAGCTGCCATGTTGCTGCGCCGCTTTTCAGGCTTTATTGTCTTGTTCTCAAACTGGTTATAGAGTTTCACGTGCGCTGTCTTCGGATGCAGTATTACTGCACAGCGGTCAGATGTCAAAGAACTTTTTTTTTTTTTTGATTTTTTGGTGCTGCAGATTTGATGAGAGCATTGAGAGCAGATGCCAGTATGAGCTCAAGGCAGTTTAAAAAGCTCCATACAGCGGCAAAAAATTTTAAATTTAGAAACCCTGTTTTCAGGCAGGATGGGGAGTTGCATACAGCAAACAGATCACTGATTAATATCATAATTCAAACTGTAATTTAAAAATAACGAGCACAACAGACGATTCCGATGTCTCAAGCGTCCAAATCCATTCTGTGGAGGAAATAGTGGCACATTTGAGTTTGATGCCAGCGACGCTAATGCTGTACCGTATCAACTATATGGTTGTCAACTATATAACCCAAATAAGGCGCTTTACAGAGACCCAGATCATGACCCCCGAGCAAATATCATTAACTAAGATTATAATATTAAATCCAATCAATGATAATAGCAGGTTAAAAAACTCCCACAGAGGGAGAAAAAAAACCTTTATGCCAAACAGAGGCAAGAAAAACTCCACTTTAAGAGGAAGAAACGTTGAGCAGGACCTGGCTCATATGGGGGGACCTTCCTGATGAAGACCAGCCGGGTAGAGAAAGAAAAGAGGGGAGACAGGACAGAGAGAGGACGGAGAACACAGAGAGGATGGAGGACAGAGAGAGGAGAGCACACAAATGACTAAATACAACAGCCATATAAACATAAATATAAACAGATGGAGGTAGCAGCACTGGGATGAGATGGCCAGAGGACCAGGTCGCCGATCACCACGCCAGTCGGCACCCAAACACAAGTGTATTCACTCTCAATAGGATATGCTCTTCATAATTAATCATTAATTAATCATATATATAAGATGGCGCCGCAGATGGCTGCCTCGGTGTGTTGGTGCGTCTTGTTTTGTCTTGTTTTGTTCGTTAATTCAGTTTTTGCTGTGAAACCCGGAGCTCTTACACCAGAGAAGAGCTCATAAACATCAGGGGAACAACAACAGCAGCCTTTATTCCCACTCTGCTCACATCATCAGTGGATTTATTGGACATTTTAGTCAAAGGTGCGCTCACCTTTGCTCACGCAGTGAAACGTCGGAGGAGAGGAAAACGCGCAGGGGCTCTCGTGCGTCTCCGCCGGCGCGGACATCGCACACCGCTACCTGGAATATTTCTTTCCAACGTGCGTTCACTGCACAACGAACTGGACGAACTTCAGCTACTTGTTGGGAAAGACAGAGACTTTTCTTCATCTTCTGTTTTATGCTTCACGGAGACGTGGTTGTGTGGACTGATACCGGACTCTGCGCTGCAGCTGGCAGGCTTCCAGCTTTTCAGAGCGGATCGGGACGCGCAACTTTCAGGCAAGACGAAAGGTGGAGGAATCTGTTTCTACATTAACAGTAGCTGGTGTAAGGATGTGACAGTGATCCTGCAACATTGTTCTCCTGATCTGGAATCGTTTATTATCAACTGTAAACCTTTTTACTCCCCCCGTGAGTTCACTTCATTCATTCTGGTCGGTGTTTACATGCAACCGCAGGCATGCGTGCAGGAGGCCCAGCGCGCGCTCGCCGACCAGATACTGAATGTGGAGCGGACAAACCCGGACTCCTTGGTTATTGTCCTCGGTGACTTTAACAAAGGAAACCTCAGCCATGAACTCCCTAAATACAGACAGTTTATTAAATGCCCGACCAGAGAGGAGAATATTCTGGACCACTGCTACACTACAGTAAGCAGAGCCTATCACGCCGTCCCCCGTGCTGCACTGGGTCACTCTGACCACGTCATGGTCCACCTGATTCCTGCATACAGGCAGAAGTTAAAGCTCCGTAAGCCTGTTGTGAGGACATCAAAGCAGTGGAGCAGTGAAGCTATGGAGGACCTTCAGGCCTGCCTGGACTGTACAGACTGGGATGTTTTCAGGACTGCTACCAACAGTCTGGATGAGTACACAGAGGCTGTAACATCATACATAAGCTTCTGTGAGGACTGCTGTGTACCATACCATCACGCACCAGGGTGACGTATAACAATGACAAACCCTGGTTTACAGCAAAACTCAGACAGCTCAGGCTGCATAAGGAAGAAGCGTTTAGGAGTGGGGACAAGGACATGTTTAAAGAGGCGAAGTACATGTTTAGCAAGGAGGTGAGAGATGCTAAACGAGCGTACTCTGAGAGACTTCAACATCAGCTCTCAGCAAACAATGTTGGCTCAGTCTGGAACGGACTGAGACAAATAACAAACTGTAAGCCTAAAGCCCCCCACTCCACTAACGACTTACACCTAGCCAACGACCTGAACGAGTTTTACTGTCGCTTTGACAGACAATGGGTCGGCCCTGACTCCATCCCCCGTGACTCCATTCACCAGCTCCAGCCCCCCAGCCCCACCTCCCCCACCACAGCAGGGGCCTTTTCACACCTTCTCACCTCAGAGGCCCCCTCCCCCAGCACCACAGCGACGTCCCTCTCTATCCTAGAGAGGGACGTTAACAAGCTATTCAAGAGACAGAACCCCCGCAAATCAGCAGGACCAGACTCTGTCTCACCATCTACCTTGAAGCATTGTGCTGACCAGCTGTCTCCAGTGTTCACAGACATTTTTAACACCTCACTGGAGACATGCCACGTGCCAGCCTGCTTCAAGGCCTCCACCATCATCCCTGTCCCCAAAAAACCAAGGACCACAGGACTTAATGACAACAGACCCGTCGCCCTGACCTCTGTGGTCATGAAGTCATTTGAGCGCCTTGTTCTGTCTCACCTGAAAGCCGTCACAAACCCACTCCTGGACCCCCTACAGTTCGCCTACAGAGCCAACAGGTCTGTAGACGATGCAATAAACATGGCCCTCCACTTCATCCTCCAGCACCTGGACTCCCCAGGAACCTACGCCAGGATCCTGTTTGTGGACTTCAGCTCTGCATTCAACACAATCATCCCTGCTCTGCTGGAAGACAAACTTCTCCAGCTGAACGTGCCTGTCTCCACCTGCAGGTGGATCACAGACTTCCTGTCCAACAGGAGGCAGCACGTGAAGCTGGGGAAACATGTCTCTGACTCCCGGACCATCAGCACCGGATCCCCCCAGGGCTGTGTTCTTTCCCCACTACTCTTCTCCCTGTACACGAACAGCTGCACCTCCAGTCATCAGTCCGTCAAGCTCCTGAAGTTTGCGGACGACACCACCATCATCGGACTCATCTCTGATGGTGATGAGTCCGCCTACAGACGGGAGACTGACCACCTGATGACCTGGTGCAGCCGGAACAACCTGGAGCTCAATGCTCTAAAGACAGTGGAGATGATTGTGGACTACAGGAGGAACACAGCCCCACCTGCACCCATCATCCTGTGCGACACCCCTGTTGTCACAGTGGAGTCCTCCCGCTTCCTGGGGACCATCATCACCCAGGACCTCAAGTGGGAGCTGAACATCAGCTCCCTCACCAAAAAAGCCCAGCAGAGGATGTACTTCCTGCGGCAGCTGAAGAAATTCAACCTGCCAAAGACAATGATGGTGCACTTCTACAGCTCCATCATTGAGTCCATCCTCACCTCCTCCATCACCATCTGGTACGCTGCTGCCACCGCCAAGGACAAGGGCAGGCTGCAGCGTATCATTCACTGTGCAGAGAAGGTGATCGGCTGCAACCTGCCATCCCTGCAGGACCTGCACGCCTCTAGGACCCTGAAGCGTGCAGGGAAGATTGTGGCCGACTCCTCCCATCCCGGTCACAAACTGTTTCAGACTCTCCCTTCTGGCAGGAGGCTGCGGTCCATCAGGACCAAAACCTCACGCCACAGGAACAGTTTCTTCCCGACTGCAGTGGGCCTCATCCACAAGGCCCAGGACCCCCACTGTCTCTGACTGCCCCCCCCCCCCTAACACATACACGTTATATTAACGTAAAGTCCCTCTGCGTTACATTAACGCACAACTGTGGACTACAGGCCATTACAAAATAAAAAAAATAAAAAATAAATAAATAAAAAAATATATATATATATATATATATATATATATATATATATATATATATATATATATATATATATATATATATATTTCCCATATTGTCCATGCCTCTAACTTTAACTTATAATATTTATATGTCATTCTATTGTGCATTTATTCCATTTTAGTACCTGTTCTATATTTTTCTTTATCTCCTATATTTCTATATTTTTCTTAAATCTTATATGTTTATATGTTCTGCACCAGACATCAAGCTAAATTCCTTGTATGTGGAAACGTACCTGGCAATAAAACTGTTTCTGATTCTGATTTCTGATTCTGATTCTGATTCTGATAGTAGGCTAACTGATGAATAAACAGTGATGCGTAATCTCTAAATTACGCAGCGCCCTCTTGTTATAATGCATTTTTTGTATTGGTGGCTTTTATAATTATAACATCATGGTGGATTAAAAAGTTAAACCCACACTGATGGCCCAGGTATTAAATGCACAACCTGCCACTGAATAATACTGTAATAAACATTAAACCAGACAACTAGAATTTATAGTAAATTTAAACATTTTATTGTTTCTTCCCACATTTCTTTCTCCCTTTTTTCCAATGTATTTTTTTTTTTTTTTTTTACATTTTTGAGGTGCTGCAACCCCACCAACAGGGGGGGCTGGACCTGCGGTACTGGTCACGTGACCCTCCTTTTCAATCAAAATCGAGACATCATTTGTGAGGTTTGCAATAAAAGTCTGTGTTCAGCATTGATTACAAGATTTCGGCTGCTTGACGGTCTGCGGTCACCGTTGTCAGATTCTCCTCTTCATGGAGCTCCAGACGTTTTAAAGAGCTGTCAAGCTCACACACGCGTGGTGGTGATGCAGACTGAGCTCCAGCTCTGTCCTGCTGAAATAACCTCTCAGCGTGAGACGTCCTCCTGATGACACCGTGTCTCCATCCTCCATACATCTACGGTTCCTTCACACCTGTCTGGGTCACCCACGACACGGGCACTGATACCCCCCACCCCCCTCCCATACCAATGAAGTTTCAGGTTCCATCTCTGGTGCAGCAGCAGGCTCAGTGTTACTGTATCGATTAACGTCACTTTGCTCGTACAAGAAAATATTCAGCTGCTGCATTCGTCCACGTATCCAGGACATCGTAGCGTCACAGTGGTGGAGAAGTTGTCCTTTCCTTTCCAGCTGTTTTCGTAGAGGCAGCTTTTACTCAGCAGCTCATGGCTGTCTATGGTGCGACAGTCTGAATAGTAAAGATACTTCACACCTCCACCCAATTATTTCTTCCTAAGACTTTTTTTGAAACATGTAACATTTGTGCAACTGTGATTCTTTTCCACAGTAAAATATTGCATCAGGTAAAACGTACGTATGTTCTACGTATTCAGTCCAATCCTGACAGCCTCACCTGTAACCAAGTCAGTCACTGTTTACAGAATCTATTTTCTGCATTCAGTTATGTTGCTCATTTAAAACTGTTATTTCATTTGTTTGCTTTTCTTTTTAGAAGACAAAAGAAAAAAATTTAATTTTTTGATGTATTTTAATATATCTTGTGCTGAAGTACTGTAGTTGCTCATAATGTTTTTTTGTTGTTTGTTGGACAATAAGCCATAAGATTGTTTCTCGGGTTTGGACCACTCTGATTTATAGATACGGAGCAAATATTTCTAATAAAAGACTTTCTGTAAGGGTGAAGATACAGATACCTTGTTGCTATAGCAACTGCTGTGGGGGAAAAAACAAAAGGATACATGACAGGAACAACAGATGATGAAATAATGAAACGGGTCAGTGAAAGACAGGATTCAGGCTCAGAAACGACACCGACTGGATTTTAATGAATGTGCTTTGGGGATATTCAAACTCAAATTTCTGTCCTCCACTTAAAGGCGTCAATCAGAGAGTGTGGAGGAAACCAGAGGATGCTTCCTCTCTGCTCAGAGCAAACACACGTCTTGAAATAAATCCTTTCTTTGTTGTTGTTGATTTTTTGTGGAAGAAGCATCTTTAACGTGACAGCGTTGTCGGTAGAAGTGGATGTTTTTTTTTAATTTCTTTTTAGCTGCTCACCTCATAAATATCTTCTTCACTGAGGGTGTTTGCTTCCTTCACTTACTCATCTGATTGTATTTGCCACTTGCTGTTACACTTATATCCACTAAACAAAAATCCACCATTCAGACGTGTAAACACACCTTCAGAACCGAGTCAACAACAAATACTGTTCGAAGGAGCGAGTGAGAATGACGGGCTCTTCGCGGCGTCACCGCTGAGCTCCTCGCCGTCTGTCAGAGCATCCATGTCTTTCCTGCTCTCCAAAGAGTGGAGAGCATGAACTGGAAATAGCACGTAGCATATGAGTATGATGTAATCGCTCCTCCATGCCCTTCTGCAGAATAATTTACTCTTTATCTGACAGCGGGAAGTAAAACAGATGATGTTTGTGTGTGTTTGTGTGTGTTTGTGTGTGTCGTAGTGGAACAAGTGTGGAGAGTTAATTTTTAAAAAAAGATCTGCATCCACATAAAAAATTGAATGAATTATTTCTCCTCTTGGTCCTTAAAGATGTTCCTCCTCTCATATGAAAGGCGTCTTTAGTTCCAGCTATCGGTGGTGAGCTATAACCTGATGGTGGCGCTGCTCTGGACTTCAAGTGAACCAGTTTTTGTGCGGGAGTTGTCAGGACTGCTGCAAACTGGGATGTCATGGCTGGAGAAGATCCATCTCAGGATGATGTGAAGTTCCTGATATGAGACGGACCAAACAACTCCACAAATGCAAGGCCACAACTCAGGAGACCCGGCTTCTCAGTTCAAGACTCTGTCTACACCACCGAAGGACAGTCATGTCCACATCCTGGGAAGAGAAGACAAATGGTTTGAGTGAAAACAAAGCCATCTATGTAAAAAAAAAAAAAAAACAGCATTAAACGCTGGAGTTGGCCTGACAGTTCACCTGTGCAGCCGTGACTCCGATAACCAGGTAGTTTTACAGCTGTTCGCATTGTGATCTGCTCGCCAGGCGAACGTCATACGTGGACAAAAGCCTGAAATAAACAATAGAGAGAAGGATGGAGAAGACGACTTCAAGAACCGAGAGGAGCATCGTGGTGGCTTGGTGGGGAGCACCGTCGCCGGACACCAAGAAGGTTCCTGGTTCCCGTTGGGAGTGTGCATGTGCTCCCTCCTGGGTGGGTACTTCCTCCCACGGTCCACAAACATGTGCGTCAGGTTGCCCTTTGATACGACGACTAGAACTGATGGTTGATGCTGTTCAGTCAGTTAGTGTGAGAGCTTTTTATCTTTATTCATTCATAGATGATCCATAACTTTAAAAGAGCTCCGCTTGGTTTGTGTTTACAGAAGGAAAAAGGTCTCTCTCTCTCTCTCTCTGCTTTTAATTTTTTGTGTTTTGAAAAAAACGGCCACAACCTTTAAAGCAGAAGAATGGCAGCTACGGTCGCCACATCCTCTTTTTAATGTGTAATAAAAGCTGCTTTTTAAATGGACTCTTTTTTGGGGCTGGAGCTGTGGCCTCTTCTGTCCTCCTGCAGCCAGGGAGCCGCGCTAGTTCCTCTCTCCTGAATAAAGCATCCGAGGTTTCTATTAATTCCTATTATGGATTATGTTTTGCCTCCACATTAGTTTCACAATCACACTCCGATCAGAATATGATGCATGCGCTCGTGTTCTCGAATGGGAGCAGTCTGTGGGGGGTGTGTGTGTGTGTGTCCCAGTCTAGGTGAGCTAATCCTTCTTCCTCTGTGGAGCTTGTTCCAGAGGTGGAAGCACACACACACACATGCGTACGCACACATGCGCGCACACACATTACCATATGTGGGTCCACAGGGAGGGGAAGTGGGGCGACACGCTGCAGACTCTCTGCCACCCACACCTGTCTCCGCCTCAGGCTGCAAACACACACACTCAGCAAGGAGTGCCCACTTTCTGCCACTCTATGATGCTCAGATTAATTTATTTAATTTTATATATATATATATATATATATATATATATATATGTATATATATTCGCGCTTTAAGTTCCGTGGTTTTAGTTATTCACAGATTTTTCAGAAATATATAATATAATAAAAAATCAAGACAAAATCGTGGAAACATCACAGGATGTTGTGCGCATTTTCTCACAGCGCAGAAATGCTGTGAGATAGCCTTATGGATTATAGTGTGGCCTTATGGGTAATGTAGTGTGTGTCGTGGGACGGCAGAATGAAAACAGGGTTAGATGAAAAGTGTAGTGAGCATCAACAGCAGCCCAGCGTGTATAGATTTACATTCTCTGTTAACCGACAGGAGCCCAACAATACAACCTGTGTGATGTTACAAGTTCCTGCAGTGCCAGAATAAAGTGCTCGTTCCATGCAGAGAAAACTGGACTTTTTGTTTTGTTGTTGTTAGACCTAATTACGCTAATTACGAGCCAAAAATAGCACAATACCAGCAGTTTGTTTACTACGGTTCAGAGACCAGAGGCTGTGAAGGTAACAGAAAGACCACAGTCGAGCCTTTGTCTTGTTTCTCTGCAGTGTCTCGCTACTTTTTTGCGGTTTTTAAACACATTTTAAACACGTTATTGAGGCTCGGGGGGCTCCGGCTCCAGTTCGCGGATTTTGATTTTCAGGGGGGGGGCGCAGGTCCATATTAACCGCAAAAAATAAGGGATCACTGTATATTGTTTCCTGTATGTGCAGTTTGCTTCTTTGGAGGGCTATCAATTTAAACAATCACACTTCAAGGACGTTTCAGGGACTTTTAGCGGCGTTTCCAGACCAGAACAAACTTCAGACACGAGAACAGTTCTTACATCATCAGCTGAAATCAGTGAAGAGTCGCTGCTCATCAGGATCAGACGCTGACACTTGGACGAAACTCTCCATCTTCCATCTGCAGTCATCGTGTTGGCTGATTGCGATTGTTTGTGACAGGATATTTACAAGAAGTAAAATTCTGGCGTTGGCGTTTTGTTCAATGCAGTATTTAATGAGTGCATCTATTCGAGATGTTTTAGGAGACAGCAAGTCGAGTCGGTCGCTCTCCAGCTGTGAGATCACGACGTTGATCCCCCATCACGTGATGAAGAGTCCTCAGGTGGGACTCATGTGTTCACGCTGCTGGCGCAGTTACAGGTTTCAGCACATCCCATCACAGTTCAGCCTCTGTCATCCTGTCATCCTCATGGTTTGATTTTAACACTGTTTGGGTCGTGTTGCAAATATCGCACCAGAAGTTGCTGTTCAAGATATCTTGAAGCCCGTTTTAAACAGTCCACGTTGTATTTTGGTGAAGTCAATGAAGTTCATGACACTGCCATGAAATTCAGTTTTTATTTCTCTGGATGTGAGAATAATTAAACAGGAATACAGTTCTTTTGTGTGTGTGTGTGTGTATGTGTGTGTGTGTGTGTGTGTGTGTGTGTGTGTGTGTGTGTTTTACTCTCAAGAAGTATTTGCCAGTTTTGTATAAAGAGGAGAGCGTGTGGAGGCGGAAGCCTGGTGGAGCATCAGATATGATGCTCATCCAAGAAACACAGATTTATTTACCTACTTTTTCATTTCAAACTCAACTTTTTCTGTCACTGTTTACTTCTCGCTCGCCCTCGGGACCTTTCACCTGCATGCAGATCTTTTTCCTGGTGTACAACGCAACGAATCCCGCTGCTACCTGCAAAAATAAACATGGCACATTCACAAAAATTAAAAAAAAAAAACTGTATTTTACAGTCATGCTCGATAAAAGAAGAGCACTGGATGTTACAATCCTTCATATTCCAGCTCTCCGTCCAGTTTGGAGATGCTTTAAGATAGTTAGAAAGTGAAAGGAGGAAGAAATTAAAAAGTGCATTTTGTGTGGGATGTATACTTAATTTAACAGAAACAAAAACAGGTTTTGTAACTCTTCTAAAAGTAAACACTGGACTCCACGTATATCAATCCATTATCTTTACTGCAGTGTGGCTGCTCTCTTGTATCTGCATTTAAAAAGCATTTTATAGGAAACAAAACTGGTTTTGAAATTTCAGATGCAGATGAAACCAACAGGACTTGGTGGATCGTTCCATTTCAGAACTTCACAGCGGCAGGAGTGTGACTTCCCCCAGCGGACGCTAAGCCTCGTATCCCGACAGCGCCGGTGCTGATCTATACTGTAGCCGCCAAGCTATACAGAAAATTAAATCCCTAACCTTGGCAGCTTTAATGCCGGGATCCACTCACTGAGCTCCATGGGAAATCGAGTTTCCAACCACAGCAGCGCTTTTCGCTCTGCTCGACGGCCTGAAAAACTGCAGAGTTTCAAAGAGCAGATAATGCTGTCATTTCCTTTTGCTCAGCAGAGGTCGTCCAGGGCACAAAAGGCTAAAAAGTGATTAATCACCCTCTAAGAAACTTTCTACCAGACTAATTCTTCATAAATGAAATTGGCAGTTTTTGATCTGCCAAGAGTCTCGTGATTTGTTTCTAAAATGTACAAATTTCAAACGGTTGACTGACAGCTGTCTTCCATTGCATTATTGATTATGTTCATCTGATCCGATCCTGCGTGGCCGGCAGTTTTGAAGGGAGAAACCGGGGGGGCAGTGGAGAGAGACCCGTTGGTCGAGTGAAAAATGATCCTCTTACACCAGCTAACATGGCCTGATAAGATTTGGGACAGATTGGACAGAGCATTAGGAAGACTCTAAGGGCCTGATTTACTAAGATCCTAAATAAAGAGTACTAAATTGCGTGTGCACTGAAAAAGTTTGCGCGTGCTGTTGTTGTGTGTTTTGCGGGTGATCAACTAAGAATGCTCGCGCAATTGATAACGGGTGCAAACCGCAGTATTTAAATGAGGTGTTGCGTGTTACACCTTACGGTTTGCGCCATGGAGAGTCTGGATGGAAAGCAGGATAGACGCAAGCGCAAAATGAAATTTGACGAGTTGGAGTTAGAGATATTAGTGGAAGAGGCAAATAAACACATTCATGAACTAAAGCAAATAAATTTAAACATTACCAAAAGAAACGCAATATGGGAGAAAATCTGCGATAGAATGAATGCAGTTGGTAAGACAAAAAGTACGGCAGATGAGGTTAAAAGAAGGTGGCAAGATATAAGGCGAAGAACTAAAGAAAAAGTGGCCTTTAACAAGACAGGTGGAGGGCCTGTGGAAGAGATGCCTGCGGAAGAGATGCCTCTAACCAGCAGGTGCAGCTCACCTTCTGGAGCCAACTGCAGAACAAGGTAGGCGCACAATAAGAAACACTTTTTTCTCCATGAAAACACGTGATTTATTTATTATCACAAATAAAAAAATGAATGTGCCTCCCAGTGTTTCCACTAGAAAAAATTGGCACCGGACAATGTGACCGGCAGGTTTTCAATTTACCGGACAAATGTTTGAAATTCCGCTCACATAGGCTATATGAATTTATTGAGGTTAAAAATAAATCATATGCAGTAGTACGATATCAATGCAAGTCATTTAATAGTGTTTTTATTAAAAAACAGGCTATTTCAAATAAAATAAGTCCCGTCAATTGTCTCACGAGCGTAACTTAAAAAAATAAATAAATAAATATTGCAGAAGCTCGCGCTCTTCTGACTCCGCTGCGCTGTTTTAATGCGGTTCTGCAGAGGGAAACCTCTCTCTGCTGGCACACTGGAGACAGGGATCAGCAGGCTATCTGGGCCAGTTGAGCCCACTCGGGGTAGATTTCACTTAAATCCCCGATGAGAACTTCACAGGCCGTTCAAGCCTCCATAACCGCGGAGCGCTGTCATTACGGAGATGCGTCTCTGCGCGCACCTGTGGCATCAATGAGTGGAGCTGTGGCTGGAGCCGACTCGTCCTTACACACTACTCATTTGTAAAAAAAAAAGTATATGTTTTTTCATAAAATCCATCCATCCATCCATCCATTAGCTTCCGCGGGGTCGCGGGGCCAGTAGCTTCAGCAGAGACGTCCAGATCCCCCGGCCGCTTCCACCAGCTCCTCTGGGAGAATCCCGAGGCGTTTTTCATAAAATGATGTGGAAATAACCCATTTTATTACAACTGAAATTGTGCTTGGGAGGAGTATTTTCACCGGACATTTTGACCGGAGAGATTATAAAATCCCGGACTTCCGCATATTTTACCAGACAAAGTCCAGCAATTACCAGACAACGGAAACCCTGGTGCCTCCTGTGGCAACCTTTTGCTGAATAATACTCGATTTAACATTCAAATAAAATATTTCTCCTTTTGCATGTGCAAACAAATTTACACGAGTCCGAAAGACTCTCTCTCTGCGTATTCTTTGATTTTGGCGATGTCGCCTCCTTGCCACAATCACAGCAGCCATCGGTGCGTAATGCTGGGCAGATTAGCACCTTCCTTTCGAATGTATTAAATACAGACGCAATCACAATCCCCGCAATTACTTTCAGGGTTGGTAAATCTCATTGCGTGTGGTAAATGGACCTATTTGCATTTTCCCCTCCCAGTATTTTGCGCTTTCTGGCGGGTACGCCCCATATTGTTTATTCATCAGGGCAAAAGTGCTAAATGAACAGCGTGTGCTATTTTGCTCATTTGAGAGGCGCAGTCCTCTTTGCACGCTGTTAGTAAATCAGCTTGCGCATTGGTTTGCGGATGGTGTCAAGTTTGCACACGTTTTTACGCACGCAAACCTTTAGTAAATCAGGCCCTAAGACGGAGGGAGGGACCAGTCGGGAGATAAAGTCACCGTCGGCGTGCTGAAAGTCATGGCAGACATCAGCACTTCCTCCAGATTTTATCCCGCCGGTCACTGAGAGGAGATGTTTCCAGTCCAGGGAAGCTCCAGTGAGGCGTGTGACTGAAATATTTGGTTGCTTGTTTCGTTTTTTTGTTTTGTTTTTTCAGGGATGTAGCAGAAGCTCGTTTATTCTGAAGCAAACCTGTGTGCCGGTCTGTCGTGACTGTCTCTGTCTTTTACTTTACTCTTGAGGTCTTCTGTCCTCACTGTTCGGTTTCTTTTGGGTAAAAGTGTCTCCACATTTAGAAAACGTACTCGGCAGCTTTGTCACGGTGGACAGACGGAGTCTCCTGTCCACCTGAGACAGGACCAAGACCCAGTTTAAGATCTGGGGTGTAAGCACCATTACAAGACCTTAAGTGTGGAGAAAGGGATCACAACATTCAGAGAGACTGATTTTAAGTTATATTCAAGTGTTTTCCATCAATGTTACGTTAGGTTTAGACAATAAAACGCAGGCAAAGTCTCAGTTTTAGTTCTGCTGGACCTCAGTGCTGCCTCTGACCATGTGATCTTATTACAGAGATTAGAAGACTGGGTGGGAATCTCTGAAAATGCTTTAAACTGGTTCAGGTCCTATATCAGGGACAGAAGATACTTTGTTGAAATTGGTATCTGTGTCTCAGACCAAATGGTAATGACCTGTGGGGTTCCCCAGGGTTCAATCCTGGGACCCCTGTTGTTCAATCTGTTCATGCTTCCATTACACCAGCTAATACGTAGCTATAATGTGTCCAACCACAACTATGCAGATGATACTCAGATCTATGTGTCACTGACAGCAGGAGAACATGGGCCTGTAGATTCATTGAGTCACTGCATCGAACAGATCAGTGTTTGGATGCAAAACAACTAAACTCAGACAAAACTGAAATCATTGTCTGTGGTCCACAGAAACAAAAAGAAAGTGTCATCAGTCACCTTGAGACTCTCTAGAACCTAAAAATCAGGTCAGAAATTTAGGGGTAATATTGGATTCAGACTTGAACTTTAACAGCCACATCAAAGCAATAACATCAGCAGCTTTTTACCATCTAAAAAACATTGCCAGAATCAAAGGAATAGTGTCTAAACCAGATTTGGAAAGACTAATCCATGCGTTGGTCTCCATCAGGTTAGACTACTGTAACGGCCTGCTCACTGGACTCTAAACCAGCTGTAAGACAGCTGCAGTACATCCAGAACACTGCTGCTGGAGTCCTGACTAGAACCAGGAGATACGACCATATTAGTCCAGTCCTGAGGTCTCTGCTCTGGTCCCGACTAGAACCAGGAGATACAACCATATTAGTCCAGTCCTGAGGTCTCTGCACTGGTCCTGACTAGAACCAGGAGATATGACCATATTAGTCCAGTCCTGAGGCCTCTGCACTGGTCCTGACTAGAACCAGGAGATACGACCATATTAGTCCAGTCCTGAGGTCTCTGCACTGGTCCCAACTAGAACCAGGAGATACGACCATGTTAGTCCAGTCCTGAGGTCCTGCACTGGTCCTGACTAGAACCAGGAAATACAACCATATTAGTCCAGTCCTGAGGTCCTGCACCGGTCCTGACTAGAACCAGGAAATACGACCATATTAGTCCAGTCCTGAGGTCCTGCACCGGTCCTGACTAGAACCAGGAAATACGACCATATTAGTCCAGTCCTGATGTCTCTGCACCAGTCCTGACTAAAACCAGTAGATACGACCATATTAGTCCAGTCCTGAGGTCTCTGCACTGGTCCTGACTAGAACCAGGAAATACGACCATATTAGTCCAGTCCTGAGGTCCTGCACTGGTCTTGACTAGAACCAAGCAAATACGACCATATTAGTCCAGTCCTGAGGTCTCTGCACTGGTCCTGACAAGAACCAGGAGATACAACCATATTAGTCCAGTCCTGAGGTCTCTGCACTGGTCCTGACTAGAACCAGGAAATACGACCATATTAGTCCAGTCCTGATGTCTCTGCACGAGTCCTGACTAAAACCAGTAGATACGACCATATTAGTCCAGTGCTGAGGTCTCTGCACTGGTCCTGACTAGAACCAGGAAATACAACCATATTAGTCCAGTCCTGAGGTCTCTGCACTGGTCCTGACTAGAACCAGGAGATACGACCATATTAGTCAAGTCCTGAGGTCTCTACACGAGTCCTGACTAGAACCAGGAGATACGACTTTATTAGTCCAGTCCTGAGGTCTCTGCACTGGTCCTGACTAGAACCAGGAAATACAACCATATTAGTTCAGTCCTGAGGTCCTGCACTGGTCCTGACTAGAACTAAGAAATACGACCATATTAGTCCAGTCCTGAGGTCTCTGCACTGGTCCTGACTAGAACCAGGAGATACAACCATATTAGTCCAGTCCTGAGGTCTCTGCACTGGTCCTGACTAGAATCAGGAAATACGACCATATTAGTCAAGTCCTGAGGTCTCTGCACGAGTCCTGACTAGAACCAGGAGATACGAATTTATTAGGTCCAGTCCTGAGGTCTCTGCACTGGTCCTGACTAGAACCAGGAAATACGACCATATTAGTCCAGTCCTGAGGTCTCTGCACCGGTCCCAACTAGAACCAGGAGATACAACCATATTAGTCCAGTCCTGAGGTCTCTGCACCGGTCCCAACTAGAACCAGGAGATACGACCATATTAGTCAGGAAATACAACCATATTAGTCCAGTCCTGAGGTCTCTGCACCGGTCCTGACTAGAACCAGGAAATACGACCGTATTAGTCCAGTCCTGAGGTCTCTGCACCGGTCCTGACTAGAACCAGGAGATACGACCATATTAGTCCAATCCTGAGGTCTCTGCACCGGTCCTGACTAGAACCAGGAAATACGACCGTATTAGTCCAGTCCTGAGGTCCTGCACCGGTCCTGACTAGAACCAGGAGATATGACCTTATTAGTCCAGTCCTGAGGTCTCTGCACTGGTCCTGACTAGAACCAGGAAATACGACCATATTAGTCCAGTCCTGAGGTCTCTGGCTTCCTGTCACTCAGAGAATAGACTTTAAAACAGCTCTACTTGTGTACAAGTCTATTCATGCCCCCAAAGTCCATCTCTGACATGTTAGAGCCATATGAACCAACCTGGACTCTGAGAACCTCAGGTAGTGGTCTCCTGCTGGTGTCCAGAGTCAGGACTAAACAAGGTGAAGCTGCATTTCAGTTTTATGCTCCTAAAATCTGGACCAGTCTTCCAGAAGATGTGAGACAGTCCTGAACTCTGACAATGTTCAGATCCAGGCTGAAAACAGTTCTGTTTAGATGTGCATATGACAACTGAAAGGATTTTATCTGCATTCTTCATTTTTAATTTGATTTATTTTTCTTTTGAATTAATTTTCAATTTAATTTATTAATAATTTTTTTTATTGCTTGTATGGAATGATTCTATTTGCCTTCTTGTGATTTTATGCATCTGTAAAGCACTTTGAATTGCCTTGTGTACGAATTGTGCTCTACAAATAATCTTGCCTTGCCTAAAACTGTTTAGTGAGACTTAGGGAAAGATTGTGGTTTAATTAGCCAGATCCCACCAGATAAAGAGTTATGTGAAGCATGCACACGTTTTCAGTTTTCTACTGCATCACGTTAAAGATGTTACTTTCCCTGATGCCGACGTGCATTTTAGACTGGAGGCCTGGCGCTGCTGCGTAACGTGCTGCTACGAGATCACGGTCATTTCATGCACCTCTGTGAATTATTATTTCAGCTCTGCTTTAGCATCAATATCAGGTTACGTGGCCACATATATTTTGGTTTCAACCCGTATTTCAAAGAAACGTGCTGCATATTTAGAGCTTGTAAATGTTTACCACAAACATAGAGCACTACTTTACAAACAAACTGTTTCTCTCCCAATTCAAAACTCACAGAAACAAGGCCTGAAAGTGAACGTCCACTCTCTAACTTGATGTAAACATCTCACGGCACCTGCCCTGCAACTTTAAAATGGAAAACTTGGCTTCAAAAAACTCCCAAAATACAGATGAACCTCTGCGTCGAGAATCTCTTTGGTTCCCATTTAACATAAGGAAAAGATTGCGGTTGGAGTTAGAACCAATTACATCCAGGTTTCCACATTTATATGAAACCTCTCTGCCCCTGACCTTAAAAAAATCACTTTTTTAATGTTTAGTCTAAGTGTAGATTTACATTTAGCATTGTCAGAGAACATGGTGTGGACGCGTTCAGCATCAAAATGACCCCAATCAGCCGTGACTAGAGGTGGGCGGATCGATCCAAATATTGATAATATATAACAAAAATGCTAATTGTGATAATAAAGCATTTTTCTGTCACCTATAAAGTTTGCAGAAATGTTTCAACAAAGGTTTCAACAAAATAATCCAAAGACAAAAATTTAAAAAAAAAAAGCCAAAAGGTCAGCAGTTTCATGATAGATTAAGCTTAATATGGAAAAGTATCAGTATAGGTATATTGGCCCTGTATTTACTTGGTATTGGATCGATAACTAAATTCCCAGTATCGCCCACCTCTAGCCGTGACATTATGACCCTTGTGCTCCCAAAAGAGCTCTGACTGGTCAGGATCTGGACAAAGACCACCTGAGGGGGTCTGCTCCTGAAACGTTAGCAGAAGATCCTCGGGGCCCTGTGATCTGTGAATTGGGACCGATTCCCTCAAATACCGCCATTAGTTTGAAGGTGAGAGATTATGCATCGAAGAACTTAAATGTCTGACGCTGTTGTACAGCAAAAAGAAAGAAAAGAATCTAAAACTAAATCTAAAATTCATCCAGCGTGAACGTTTGGAGCCACATGGTTTGTCTAACAGTCCCTGTACATAAGCAGAAACCCAATAACTGTCATCAAATTTTGATATTAGCCCTGTTTTATACATATTTATGTGAACCAAATGCTGATTACGTACTTTAACTTAAATGTATATTTGCAGAGTTACAGGATGCATCGCTGCGTCCTGATAAATCATGTGCAGCAGGTGTATACCTGCATATGTCACCTTCACTAACGTCACAGACGTGTTGCCTTTTTGCAGATCCCAGACAGGAGAAGCCGTTTTCACAATGATCTGACTCTTTACTGTGACACAGTGCTCTCGTGCACGATCCTTAATATCATCTCTGTTTTTTCTTTCTTCCCTTCTCTCTGCTTCCTGTTGCGTGCAACACCAGACCACTTGGGCATTGAGTTTATGGGTAAGGAAGTTTTTCTTGTCTTGCACCCCACCATGACTCATGACTGTAAACCCGTAACAACCATGTGACCGGTTCTAATCACACATGATATTATTACATCATTTAACACAGAAGCAGAACATCTGTTTGCATAAAAATACCATCTGTATGAATATATATTTACATGTCCACATAAATAAACCATGCATGCAGTGCACTGTTTGTTTTTTTTGGGAGTATTAGCCACCGCTTTTATCTCTTTGTACTCTCTACACAAATGTATTTATGCATCTTTCCTCTCTATCTGTGCGCCGTCTTCTTCCCCTGCTCTCTCTCTTTCTTTCCTTCACCATCACTGATGAAGTGTCCCCTCAGAATACCAATGTGCTGCCGTCTCCTTGGAAACAGCGAGAACAGAGAGGCTGCCAGGGTGCAGTGAGGGAGGTTTTTTTGTGATGTTGGCACCGTTACCAAACATACTCCTCATTAGTACATGTGTGCATGTGTGCACGTCGCTGGCAAAAGTTTGACAGGATCTGAAGCCAATGGTTTCTTTGAATTTGTTAAATGACGGATGGTGCATTGAACATTTGTGCGCAGGCCTGCAGGAATGTTCTGGATGGGTGTCAGTCGGTCCGCCTCGTCGTTGCTTGGCGTCTTTCTCTCGTACTCGGCTCTCTATACTCGGCTCTTTGTCGGGCATCACAGCTGGGGAGCGTTAGTTTGTGACACAGAGGCTTGCTGTTGGCTGGAGTTTCGTCTGGGCCCTTCCCACAAAGACAGATCAGAAAAGCGGCGGGTGATGAAGGAAAACGGCCTCTCTGTTGTCTGTCTCTTCTGCAGTTTAGGCGCTTTTCTCTTCCCGCGGCCGGACCAACGCCTTTGCAGTGAAAGAAAGTGAAGCTTTTTTTTAGGAAACCTCCCGAGACCGTGCAGACTTGGCAGTGACAGACGATCTCTTCCGTCTCGCAGGTTTCTCTCATTTATATTCAGAGAGGGGTTTCATGCCTCTGCAACATTGTTCAGGCTGCCACAGTTTCTTCATCTCGGTAAAGTCTCTAAGTCCTGCTGGTGACGTCCACGGCATCGTGTTAGACAGATAAGCACTTTCCTTCTCCACTCAGCTGTGGTGTGTGTGTGGGTTTCAAAGAGAGTTTCTCCTGGGAGGAATGGAAATGTTCTGATCTTTGCTGGAACACATTTCAGCACCACACTTCATATAGAGAACAGCAAGCATTCAGCTGAAAGCTCACAATAAAGATTTAAGGTAAACATTTTGAGCATCTTGAATTTTTTTCCAGTTACTTTGAAGAAGCTTTGGCGGAGTTTAGCAGAGACGTGCTTCAACATAAAGCGGTTATTGATGCAGATCTGGGTTCACTCCTGAACTCCTGAAGAAATTGATGTTACTCAAGCCATTTATTTGCTGCAACAAATATCAATCTCACTGGCTGTCCAAATCTGAGAGAGAGAAAAACAAAGTATCATCTTAGTGCAGAGTGAGTAAGCGTGAGTTTTCATGAATGTTATGGTCGTTGTGAGAGATGAGCATGAATGCAGCAGGTTCTGAGCTGAAGGTTCTGCTAAATGTGGTCATCTGGGTCCCTGTGTCATCTTCTACTGTGAGATCCTAACCGATTCACGGAGAACCACCTGTGACAACAGACAAACTGCTCATAATGAGCTTTCTGGTTGCGGTGTAGCTCACCGAAACCTGCAGCTGAACCAGCTGAACCAGCGTCTCCTGCATCTCCATGGCAACAGGCAACCTGCAGGTGAGGCGGGAAAAATTCATATACTTCCGGAAGAGTTAAAATGCAAATGACTCAAATGACTTTGGAGTTTCCTGAACCGGCGAGAGAACAACTCAGAGCGGCGTGAACATCAGCAGCTGCTCCAGTGACCAGTCAGTCTTTATAATACAGTGGTACCTCTACTTATGAAATTAATTGGTTCTAGAAGTAGTTTTGTACCCTGAAACTTTCGTAAGTAGAGACACGTTTTCCATATAAATGCCCTAATCCGTTCCAAGCCCCCCAAAATTCAAACATAACTTATTTTTATAAATTATAAATAATACATGAAATGACATAAAAACCTGTCAGAAATACATGTTAGAACTAGAAAAGCTCTCAGAGAGCTCAGACCTCCACCAAATGCACAATTACCGAAAATTTGAAAGTGATCCAGAATCCAGGATTTCTTCCGGATCACACCCAAAATGAAATCAGTTCTTCCTTTTCACATTTCTGACAACTCCTGAAAATTTCATCAAAATCCATCCATAATTTTTTGAATTATCTTTAACACCGGTAGACAGATAAATGCCGGCAAAAACATAACCTCCTCCGTAAAGATTGTTAGTTTACCTGGTTGCTGGGCTACGCTCATACAGACAAGAGGCCCTCCTAGCCAATGGGATGCCAGGAAGATGTAAGCTATAGCCAATGGCAGAGCAGCTCAGACGCACCGCTTTCAAACCGAGATACAGACCCGACAGCTATGTTTACGTTCAATAAACTCTGGGAGTTGCGAGTAGCAGCGCTGCTGTATTTTTGACTTTCGTATCCTGAAATTTATTTCGTAAAAAGAGGCAATATTTTCCCTTTGAGGCGTTTAGTAACCTGAAAATTGGATGTCTGTCTGTCCGTCTGACAGCAACTGGATTTTCAGGCTGAAGTGACCCCAGCTGGCAGATGTGGTGCTAACGGTGGGCTACTTTTAGCACTTGCAGCTCTGTTACTCGTGTTTCATGAGCTTTGCCTAGCTGCGGTTACGGCATTCGATGTTTAGGCCAGATGTGATCCACGTGTCCCAAGCTGGCCTTGCCGTGTTGCGAGGGCGAGGTGTGGCCCACGGCGTGATGTCACGGTGTCAGTTGGATCTCTCAGGTTGAGGTCGATCTGTTTTCTCCTCACACCACACCTAGATGCTTCTCCACTCCCATTTCAGAGAGGGTTAGGGTTAGTTTTGAGAAGGTTTTCATGAGAAGTCTGAGGGGCGGAGGAGCGCCGTCGGCAGACCAGCGAGGCCCGAAACGTGGCCAGCCGAACCTTTGTACATTTAATTGTTCAGTTTATACCAATCAAATCGTTTTGGTCATTTGGATAAGTAAATCACTGATGACAAACGCGACGTAAATGTCACCGTCAGCCAAACATTGTGAAGAGACGACGAAGGTGAATGGTTAATTATTACCCAAACACTACTGTAAGCACCCATTACAGCACAGACAGACCATTTCAACTCGCTCGGCGCCAGGCGGCTGCTTCCAAATGGGCTCAATCATGTGTGAATAATGTGTTTGTTAGAGAAAAAGAAGCGCTGCATGTTTACAATAAGAAGCACGTTCGTGAATGCAGTAGTAACAGAAATAAGGCGCTCTGCAGACCCGGGCCAAGGTTAAACATCACCCAGCAAGAGGAAGTCGTTTCCCTACGGCGTTTCAAAATTGTGCACTGAAAGCTGTTCGGTGCAACAGTCCATTGATATCAATTTTCTTTGCGGTTCATTGCTATTTTACTCGTTGGGTCGTCCGCCCAGCCTGTTTGGTTCCGGTCCCTGGTCTTGTGGCGTCTCTGTGTTCCTGTTAAGGCTCGTGGAGGTAGTAGTATTATCACATCTAATCTCACTTCTCTTCATGGACAACCCACATTCACAGGTTTGCTTCACTAAGAATAAACCCTCCTCCTCCTCCTGAGTCCTTTTCAGAAGTTTTATAACAGTAAAGAGGTATCTGGAGGTTAAAACCTCTCCTCCCTGTTTTCATATAGTTGAGAATATATTCAACAACATTCTGGATCCCCCCTCTCCTTTCAAATGATTAAATAAATCCTTCGTGTATGAGCGCAAAACGGGGAGAAAATTTCACCGCATCTCGTCAGTCATTCATGCGATCGTTCATCAATATTTCCTTTCCATCAGAGATCACTGAGCTCTGAGTGGGAGATGTTCCCTGTGATTGTGAATCAATGTTTGAGCAAAGCGTTGCAGGCAGCTGCTTCAAGCGGGGAACTTTGCAGAACATGATGATTTTCCCATCCGGGGGTGCGTTTCTCGCATTTTCGGGTCGCGTTTCCACTTTTAATTCGAATCCTCGGCGGCCGTGACGGGAAACGTAACGTTCATCTCATCCGGTTGTCTTTCACACGTGGAAGTTAGAGTTCTCATTTCACGCTGCTCAACTCTGAGAACTTAAGAGGTGGAAATACGTTGAGGATGACAACTATTGAGACGATGCTGAGAGAGGAGGCGGGATACGGGAGAGGAGGAGGAATGAAAGTTGAAAGGTGCCGCTCTGGCGTTTCTTTTGTTCTTGGGGGAGTTTTGAACTCGTTTGGGTTGCAGCTTTGCTCTTTTCACAGAAGCTGCTGCTGCAGAGAGAAAGCGACTTTCTGAGCTGCTGCAGAGCGATACAGACTTCTCATTGGTAGAGAGATCTCGTTGATGGAGGTGGTGGTGTTCCAACATCCGTCAGTAGAGGTTAACACATTTGATGCATTTAAAGTGAAAAAAAAAACCATCATGAGCTATTTTTGTGCCGTTCGTATACCTCCATCACCTACGAAGGATGCGGTGCTCAGTAAAAAAAAAGCAACGGGGGTGGGAGGGAGGAGAGACCCCATTATTCTTTTACATGGTTTAAAAAGTCAAGTTGCAGTATTTATGAATCACAGAAATAACCAGGACGGTGCAAGATGAACTCTGGATTGTAAAAAATTAATAACGGTTTTTAAAAAGAAGAAAGAAAAGTGAGGTTTGTGAGGACGACAGGCCCAGATGTTGAGGATGTGAAAATGAGATTTGAAGAGATAAAAGTTCAAGAAGAAGTCTCTCCTCTCACTCAACCGTCTTGTTTTAGTTTGACAGGAATAAAATGAGCAGTTTTGATGGTATCCAGTTGGTAGATAAAACTGTAGCCAGAGTTTAGAAATTATTGAGGTTTTTTCTTGTTGTTTTCAGTATATATTATTGAACAAGAATCAAGGAGCAAAGGAACAAAGCTCTTCCTCTAACGCAGTGATTCCCAAAGTGTGGGCCGTGGCCCCCTGGTGGGCCGTCAAGGTACTGCAGGTGGGCCGTGAGAGGTTATTAAAACTAATACGTTTAAATCCTCAATTTTTTAAAATATGTTTTTTATTACTGTAAAATATTTATTACATGATTTAAAAAATAATTAGAAATAATAGAAAAAAAACTATTGGATTATATTGGAATATATATTAGAATGTAGCTTTTAGTCTTGTATGTTGATCAAAGTGGTGTTTAAAGGTTTCCATGGGCCGCGGACATTTTTCACATTTCAAAATTGGGCCTTGATATTCTGAAGTTTGGGAATGACTGCTCTAACGGCTCACTGAAATCAGTTCAAATAAGATACGCATATCCACAGGGGCGTAAGAAGTTGATGGAAATAACTGTGGTGTTGATGTACTGACATTTAAAACAATTACAGTGATCTAGGATGATTAATAGATGATTCCAGATGCTTTGAATTGTTTGTGGAAACATAACCAGAGCGTTACGGTGATATTTAATGGGAAAACTACAATGAGACACTATCATACAGGCTGTAGCCTCACGATACGAGACCACGGGTAATCTGAGTACTTCTCTGAGGGCGTCTCTGACATGCTCAAAACTCACATCTGTGAGATTGAAACTGAAAGACTCGTAATTTGAGCAAAGTAAATATTCAGAAGTTAACTTTTAAAAAAGCAGCTGCAGTCTGACCCGTCTCTTTGATGTCAAATGGTGTTAATGGCGAGTTCTGGACTTGTGAGGTCCGCTGAAGGCCGTTAGGACCATCTGACTGTTCTCCTGCAGACGTTAATTAAGCTGCAGGAAGAGCTTCCTCTGGAGAAACTGCTGTGCCTCTGATCCACTGCTCATGTTTCAAATTGGCCAATCATCATTCCTGACTCGCACCGAGCAGGTGCACGGTGGGGCAGGCCGTAGCGTTGTAGGCTTCCTGTTCCAGTCTTTTCAAAGTAAAAGCGAGAAAAAGGTTCGTTGGTTCATTTGATTTAATTGTTAATGATCTCAGTGGTTTTATATCTTATATCCCTAACAAAACATGTTGCTGTAGAGTGTTTGCATGGAGCTAGTATTACCAGCAGTCATTTAAAATTACACCCCGACATTCCTGTTTTACGGTGGTCGTTCTGTTACGCCGTAAATACGGCAAAACAGAACGAACTCTATAGTTGGACGGTAGGTCACAATTAAGAGGTTTAAACCTCAAAAACAAACAGATTCATTACAGGAACCTGACGTGCACAGGTGTGTTAGTAGAAGGATGATCATGACGGTTTCTGGGCTAGCATCTGTAATGAAAGGTCTGGAAATGTTCTCAACTCCATCCTGCCAGGCATCATCCACCTCAGCGTCGCTCCTCTGAAGGCTCTGAACTTCCTCCTCACGCGTCTCCATGTACAGTTAAACGCTGATGAATTTCTGGAGTTTTCTCTCCAACTGTCATCAATCTTTATATCCACTGCAGCCGCAGGAGTCCACGGGGAAGAAGCCTGTGAAGGCAGCCAGAGGAAACGGAATAAAAACGCCGCCGTGCTCCCAAACCACTGAATTTACTCAAGTGTGCATTTGCTCTGGATTTAAATTATTTTTGCTGAAATATGGCAGGCAACTTGCGTTGGAGTTTTTATGTTACAAATTACAGACATGCCACACCAGCTTCGTGGCACATATGTCATCTACAGTTATTACGACCTGTCACAGGTGAGGTTAGGAAGTTCTGACAGAGCGCATTATTCATCTGGGTCATTGTATTCCTGAAAACACCATTAGACAGTAAAAAGTCAGTTAGATAAAAGGGGAAATATTTTTAGGAGACAATGAAAGAAGTTTATTTGCCTCGTGTTCAAGCTTTCAAGATTATGTATGAAGAAAAAAAAAGAGCTCAATTTCAGACTCTTAGACCATCAGCATGGTTACAGTTAAAATTCATGAAAGTAAAGTTAGAAAGAGGCTGAACACGCGGGAGCTTGTCTGGAAGGGTTTTCAGGAGAAAGTTCCAGCAAACCTGCAGCTGCAGAAGAGAAGAATGAAGGTGCTGCACAGGTCTGGTCTGAGTCCAGACCTCAGCCTGAATAAAACGCCGTGGCAGGACTTTAAGAGAGTCGTGCACCAACAAGCGCCTGCAGAACTTTCTGACCCTGTAAAGACCAGCGGGCCGGGATCCGAGCCCACCGAGCGGCTGCTTGAGCCTCCACAGCGAGCAGCAATCCAAGCAGACTGTGAGAATTTTATCGGAGCATTTGTTTGAATAAACATTCGCGAGAAGAATTAAAAACTAAAGAGGCATAAAAAAAAAACAACAACAGCCACATAGATCCTGCAGCTCTGTCACTACAGCAAAAAAAAAGAAAGAACGGAGCCTGTAGCACCTATAACACCGTTCACCCAAGTAGATTTAGTCAGAATGAAGCTACAGAAGTAATATAGAGAAGGACCGTGACTTGCCAAAAGAGCATCTTTACTCTCGCTTGTCTACATGGTAAAAAAAAAAAGGCCTTGATGCATAAAAATTGAAATACTCAGAGCTGTGAGGTAGATGCTGGAGATGTTTGTCTGAAGCTGGTCCTCTCACTTCTCCTGACTGGTTGCTCGTGAAACTGACACAGAAGACGGTGGGTTAAAGTATTTCTGGGTTACGTTTTACATCTGGGGCCCGATCTTCCGCCAGATCTCCTAAAGTCGCTATTTAGGGATAGCAGGTAGCAGGAAGATTGCAAAGAACGCAATCTTCCACCTTGCTAAACCTGTTATCCCACCTGCGCTACCCGCTACATTAGCATAGGAGTTGTTAGGGCGTTCCACCTGTTAAACCAATCAGTGCGTCATCAGCCACTGCCTTTAAGAGCAGGTTGCGCTACCCGCTAACTGCTATGGAGCGTCTTTTCATCCAGATCAGAGCAGCTCTATAAATATTTTTACACAGACAATTCCTATGAATGTAACAAAATGCAATGTAAATCAAAATAAATTAAACTACACCTTATTATAAATGTCAAATAATGGTTTCTGTATTTATTATGTATTCAAGTTTCAAATATTTAAGTCATTATTATATTAAACTCAGGGTTTGTGGTTGTAAGAGTATCCATTACATTGGTTTAAGAAGCGGAAGCGGTTCTTTGTTTTTCTTGCAGGCTAAATTTAGCATACTTAACTCCGTGTTTGCTGTCAAAATACTGACGTAGATTAAACTCTTTCACGACTGACACACATTACACAAGTTATACTTTTGTGCATACATTTTTCTTTTCTTGGACATGTTGGGGTTAGTTTGTAAAAGGTTTTTCTTGAGTCCATCAGTTCTGAAAAATCGTCTTGCTCATAGCTACCATTATCGTTGTTGGTAACAACGAAATGCATGATGGGAGATGTAGTTTATTGTCAATATGCGCTTTAAAGTGGTGCAAGCTTATTTTAAGTTTTAAAATATTAGTTTAAAATTTAAGCCAATAATGCCCAAGCTCTCAAGGGCCACATAAAATGACGTGACGGGTCACATTTGACCACATATCCCTTGTAAATAAAGTTAGAGTTATTATTTATTATATTTTCTCTATTGTGGTTATTGTTTGTTTTTTTATTATTGTTTTTATCTTATTTTATTGTTGTCCATTTTCTTTTTTATTGCTATTTCCACTTGCTGCTGTAACAATGTAAATTTCCCCATTGTGGGACAAATAAAGGAATATCTTATCTTATCTTATCTTAATTTGCGGGTGGTGGCTAGCGGTAGGTGTACGATCGGGGCCCTGGACTCCAGAGATATCAATGCAAGATAAACATAACTGAATTCTTGAGAATATTCCCAGGTCACATGAAGACCTGCAGACCACAACACAAATCTGGACCATGCAAATAAAACAAATGAATTTGAAATACAGTGCTTTCCCTTTCTTTCTTTCTTTCTTTCTTTCTTCTTATTTATCTCGGGATTCTGCTTCTTATCTTCGATCGGATCTCCCTTGATATTCAGAGAACTGAATTCTTCTGACATAACTGATATTCCAGTAACATGCATGAATGACAAATAAACTTTTGACCACTTGACAAATGAATCTTAATCTTTCAATGCATGAAAAAAAAATGAATTTGAAATACAGTTCTTTCTTTCTTTCTTTCTTTCTTTCTTTCTTTCTTTCTTTCTTTCTTTCTTTCTTTCTTTCTTTCTTTCTCTGCTTGTTGCACCCAAATGATTTCCAGGAGACTAAATAAGTTATGACAGCCATTATTATAGCACCTTTACATCATGTCATAATTACAAAAAATAATCGGTAATTAACTTATGAATTACATATTTAATTAAAGTACAAATTTATGGAAATTAAACATGTTCCAAAAAGATCTAAATCTTACTTTAAATTGTTCTAAAAAGCATCCCTTTAATAATTAGTTGCACTGTTCAAAGAGATTAGGCCTAATTTGTAGAACAGACGTGGATGCTATCAGCACCTGCCAAAGGTTTTACTCATTTAATGCCCAAAACATCAGAAAAAAAAAGAAGATCTTTCTGTGATGCAAGTTGCAAATCTGTTCCTTTTTTTTTTTTTTTTAGCATATTATGGGAGTTATAGTCTGGCTTAGTTTGAATATGATGAATAATTTACATGAATTATTCATGCATATTTTCTGAAGAGGCTGAGTTGGGCTGTAATGGGATGATTTTAGAGAGTGGAGTCAAACTCAGCCAGAGTCTGAGGCTGAAGGCTTTAATCACAATCATGATCTTCTAAAAGGACTGAATCAGAGCGGGAACACCGCCGGGCATGTTTCTGTGTGAGGAGCTGCAGCTCCACCTCCGACGACAGACCCGCTGTCCACATGCCACCGTGCATGTCGCCACACATCACGCCTCCGCGTTCGCCGGTGTGTGCGTCAGCCGCGTGCACCTCATTTCGCAGGTGCATATTTTCTCATGACCAGAGAGAGCTGATCATAAACTGGATACCCTTTTGAAATGCGGGCACTCGGGGCACGTGTCTACACGTGCAGCTGAGGACGGTACCGCCGCTGCCCTAACCCTATCCCTACACTGTAAAAAAAAAATCGTAAAAAAAAAACATAATTTTCCAGCAGCTGGGGCGCCAGAAAAATACCGTTAAATAACAAAAAATTACTTTCTCATAAAAATACAGATTTTTTCCATAATTAAAATACAGTTTGTAGTTGTAATTTTAACAAGATTTTGACTTATTTTCAAGTTGTTTTTAACATTTAATTAGAAACATTTTCACATTTTAAAACAATTAAATTACCTAGAAATATGGTAAGTAAATGCTGTATTACGAATAATGCTTAAATTTACAGAAATGTGCTGTTATTAATTGGTTTCAATGACATTGTTTTATGTAAAGAAGTTACATAAAACATACAAAAGTATATGACACAAAAAATAATGACATCTTTCAAAACGTGTCAAAAAACTGTTGGAATACAAGATATTAGGTTTGATATTGCTATAATTTTAAGGACTGTAGCCTTTGTATTGTAGTGGATCCTGGTCTGCAACACCTGACAGAGACATGGTACTAGCTAAAGGAGGATTTTGTCTACTTCCTGTTTTTTTTTAGGACAGCACAAGTTTTGTTTTACACACTTTATTAAACAAACTCATGGGTACTGATTCGACCACAGACAGACTTAACTCAGGGTGACACAAATGAACATGTTAAATGTAAGGGGTCTGAATTAACATGGGGTCAAACCAGCAACAGACTTTACATGGCAGCATTAAATCAAATAGCTAACAAATAAACACAAATAAGCACCTAAACAACCAGGGCTGCAAAGGATGCTGGTAAATGACCCAAAAGGACCTGCCAGATCACTAGCAGCATATCTATCAGAGAAATGCTTTATTGAAAGCATTTAATTGCAGCTCCCTTGGTAGAGCTGATGCCCCATAAGCAGAGGCAGCAGCCATAAGTTCAAGTCCAACTCTTTATTATTCACCCTCTCAAGCTTTCCCCTTTCCCTGTGTCTCTGTAGATGTCCTTTCAAAATGAATATAGTTAATAATAATTTATTAATATGATGTTAATAATTGTTACCATCTAGAAATTAGAGTAATTGTAGTCATTTTCAATAAAGATATTTGTCAATTAACAAAGAAATTATAGTAAATTTATAAATTTTTATTAATTCCTCAGTAATTTTAAATGTTTTTTTCCTTTTTTTTTAGAGTTTTAAAGTTGAATTTTACAGTTTATTCCCTTAAATAACAGACACATATTTGTGAAATTAAAATATATTTGTGAACATATTTTAACAATAAATATATGTATTTCTAATGGGGTTTTTTTTGTAAAAGAACAGAAATATTGTGTGTTTTCACAGTTACAGTGATTTAATGTTATTTTTAGGGCTGGGCAAGTTAACGCGTTATTATCGCGTTAACGCATTCATTTATTAATGCCGACAATTATTTTATTGCGCATTAACGCATGTTGCTCACATGCTTTTGTTTTGAAAAGTCTGTTACTGGCTGCTGCGGAACCGGAAGCTGTTGGCAGGTAAACATGCGAAAAAACCTAGAACAGACATAAAGAACGATAAAAAATCTGTATACTTAACAGTTCGGGTAGCAACTCAGGTAGCAATATTAACAATTCTGTCTGAAAAAGAAAATTCTAGACTACAACAAAACTTTCGCGTCATTCCTCCATGTACCATCAGATCCCTTCACGTGTTCACTGTCCTGCTGTTCTCTTACTGGTTACTTCAGTGCGGCTCCATCTAGTGGCACAGATGTGTAATGACAACATAAAGTTCAGTCCTTGATTATAAAACAAATTCAGTCCTGTGGAATATTTTTTTCATTTCGTATTTTTGATCCAAGTCTAAAATTGAAATTTTAAAAAAACCTAGGCATTTTTTCCTTTTCTTTTTTTTTTTGTTAGATTAAAAAACGAAAACATATTAAAATGTCACTTTTTAATTTTTTTAATTTTTGATTGACAATTGAAAATGGAAAGAATGAATGATACACGAATTGGTTAAGTTACTGAACTCTAACATGGACATTTTCATTTTAAAGTTCTCCCAGATGGAGGATTCAACAGAAACAAGGTTATTTGTAACAAATGCCAAGTTGAACTCCCCGTTAAAAGTTTCTGCTGTTACCTCAGAAATTACCTGTTTTAATGTTATGATTGTGCTGAGCCACAATCCTTTTTTTGGATTTTGTTTGTTGACTTTTTTAAAATTGTTTATAAAAACAGGATGACATTAATGCCCGGCAGTGGCAATAAGCTTTATTTTATTTTACATTTTTTAAGATGAGATTTACACTAAATATGTGTTACTGACAATTACTGATGTTAAAAGTGTTTGAACAACAAATGTTATAGCACTTTAGTTCATATGGCAGCAGAACATTTAAATAAAAGTGGATTTTACACTACTTTTGAATTCATTATTTGATTTTTTTTACTATGCGATTAATCGCGATTAATTAGTGAAATAATGCGATTAATCGCGATTAAAAATTTTAATCGTTGCCCAGCCCTAGTTATTTTACATTTGACATGTAAAATCACAGTCTTTTAAAAATTAAATGCTATTTCAAAAATACAGGGAAAAAAAATCTGTAAAATAGACAGTAAAATTCTGTTATATTACAATTTCTTTTTTTACAGTGAAAATATTAATTTTCTCTCGTGTTGCTTTGAATAAGTGACCGGGAGGGGGGCGGGGGGGGGGGGGGGGGGGGGGGGGGGGGGGGGGGGGATCTGGGGGTCTGAAGTGGGAATAAATAAAATAAATAGAAAATGTGACCCCGAGACCCCACAGACGGAGTACAAACATGCTTTCCCTCTCTGAATGATTTATTCTCATCCAGAGCGCGCGTTGCCGCGTGCAGGCGGGAGGCTGAGGCGGTGGTCCTGACATCATTAACCTCACACCAAACAGGCTGCATGGCTGATACCAAACAGGCTGATACCAGGGAGGTCGTCTTCTCCTGGATTAGTGAACCTCCGCCCGCTAACAAGGAGAAACTTGCGTTTACGCAGCCGCAGCTCGGGCTCCCGCCCCCATCCAGCGTTCTCAAGCTGGAATTCAAACATTTCTTTCCACTTGGAACCCCTGTCTTCTAAATCCCTGATGTTATTTTGACTTTTCTTTTTTTCTTGTTATCACCTTTTTGTGCACGGTGTCAAAATAACTTCTGCTACACTTCAGCAAACTGCAACCCCATCCCACCCCTTTTCCCTTTCTGGCCCTCGTGGAGCGCTTGCTTCAGTGGTGCATCCTTCTTCCTCCGCAGGTTTTGTCAGTGTCTGCCTTCTATTCAACTGGAAGAACGTGACATATCTGTTTCTGTTCCAGCACACAGTAATTGAGGTTATATTAGGCGAAGGCACAAAAGAAACCTCCTCAATGGAAGACTGTAATTTTTTTTTTTTTTTTTCTGAAAGTGCAGAAGCTGGAACAAAGGCAGCCCACAGCCTATTTTAATACAGCCTATATCCAATATAAGTAATACGAAGTTGTGATGTTAATCCATGGCTTCTTGTCGATATTGGTTATTCTCCAAGAACAAAAAAAAAGAGAATATATAAGTCTAGTCGTGAAACAGCCGTCTCAATACTGAAAATTTTGAATTGAAAGGGGCGTATTGTGAAGAAAATTACTTTTTCTCTGTATGAGGGGACACATTTGGGTGTCTGAAGAGTCTGCCAATAAAAACAGATTCCTGGGACGCAGTTAGATTCAGATTAGTGTGACATCACAGATCCAGATCAGAGGAGCGTTATCCAGCCGCTCCGTCCCAAACTCCTCCACATTTCACGCCGTGCTGCGATTGCTGGACATTACAAGCGGGCCGTTCAAAACTGCGGGACACCTCTGAAGAGGCACACTTCTCTGAAGAGGGAGGCGGGACGGAGTCTGACTCCGCCTACAGGAATTGGCTTTAAATGAAGAGAGCTGTATGAGAAGGGAGTTGTTGTACTGCATCTGTGAGGTGGTTTTCTGCCCGTGACGCATGACGCAGGCATCACTTCAAAACCTCCGGAAATGATGCCAATAAAAGGAAAAAAGAGAATAATGCATTTGTTCAAAATCAGCACAAAATGCATTAACTTTAATCAATTATGGACAGAAACTGGAGTCATTTTTTGCATTTTAAAACATAAAGCAAACTCTGCAGAGTTACTAGGTTCACGCTCAGAGCATATGCATTTGGAGATTAAAGTCGGCACGACAGCCAGCGTTTACAACGACTCAACTAGTGGCTCATCTGGCCCCATAACAAACATCTGTCAGCTCATGAACAACAGCTTGCAAAAGGCCATTGGTTGCATGGCAACTAGATTCACCTTACAAGTGTGGAAAAAATAAATCTTTATATTTATCCCCGTCTCTACGACTGTATCTCTGTCCTGCTCCAGGTGTTAGTAGATATTAGTTCCAGTGCATGGAGGGGGAGTGGGGGGGGGGGGGGGGTGAGAGGAAATGACCCCAGAAATAAGACAACACAGCTGACTAGAGCAGGAGAGAGAGAGCTGAAGAAAAAAACTCAAAAGGAAAGTAGTGCCGAGGGTGGTTGTTGTTTTCCATCTTCTGAGTTCTTGAAGCTCCGGAGGAAGTAGATGATTTTCTCTGAGACCAACCCGTAGAGTCCTTTCTGGCCATCTGCTGCTGTCTTGTTACGAAGACCGCGAGTGATTATTAAAACAGCAGGAATTCAGTTTAGTTGTGCTTCGTGGGCACGAATGTCACGTGTGTTTGAGTTTGAGATTTCATGACCGTTAAACTTGTTTTTTGTCTGGATACTGTGTTGGACATCTCAGCAGTTCTCTGGTGCTCTGTGAGCCAGTCCATCAACACGCCACAGCTGGATGTGATCCGGTGTCTAAAGACTGTCATGGCTCTCCGTGACTTTTCCTGCTGCCGGCGGTTGAAGCAGAGGAAGATGAGCTGAGGGTGTCTGAGGTCACGTTCATCCAGAGCAGACCTGGGCAAAACACAGCCCGCGGGCCACGTCCGGCCCTTTGTGCGTCTCTGTCCGGCCCGCATGAGGCCAATCATAAATTACATTTGATAACAACTTAATAAAAAAAAAAAAAAAAATCTATGTCGTGCGTGCAATACAACTGTGGTGCTTTTATTTTGAAAGGCGTAGTACTTCCGTGTAGCGTACGGTCATGAAGGTAAACAGCGCTAAGTGATGCTGCCGTTAAAATGTGTGCTGACACTAAGAAAAGAAAAGTTGACAAGGAATGACGTGCTTTCAACAAGACATGGAGCGCTAAGTATTTCTTTACAGAAATTAAAAGGTGAAGCCGTGATTTGTGCTACACAGATCGCTGTTTAAAGATTATAATTTGAATCCGCACTACACGACCAAGCATGAGGTAAAATACAGAAATCTGTCTGATAAAGAGCGCAATAGAGGTTGATGCATTGCAAGCAAAACTGCAAACCCAACAAGGAATTGGTAAAATGAGGTGGAAAACATTAAAACATTATTCATTTAATTGATGTGTTTCTATAGATGTGTTGTAATTCACAGTTTGAGGAATTTAACAAGTTAAGAATAAATTGGACTTATTAATGATTATTTTTGTTTTTTTACTCGACCTATACGCCACAATTTCACAGAGCCTAATATAAATATCTACAGAATAATTGTATTCTTCTAATTACCAGTACCAGCTATTTAGAATATATAATTTAATGCATTTTACAATGGAAGGAAGTTGAGCAGGATTAAGTTCAAGTTATCATTGATGTGGCCCTCTGACACAACTCAGGTTTTTCATGTGGCCCCTTGTAAAAATTAATTGCCCACCCCTGATCCAGAGGAAGAGTTTAGTAGAAATAAGCAGTTACATGGCAGTTTCTGGTATGTTCAAACAAACAGACTGCAGTAAGAGCATAATCATCAAGCATGGAGATTATGGGCCCGATCTTCCGCCAGATCTGCTAAAGCCGCTATTTACGGATAGTAGGTAGTGGGAGGGGCGTTCCCCCGCAAAGAACGCAATCTTTCACCTTCCTAAACCCGCTATCCCACCTGCGCTAACCGCTATATTATGCATAGGAGTGGTTAGGGCGTTCCACCTTTTAAACCAATCAGTTCGTCAGCAGCCATTGCCTTTAAGAGCAGTTTGCGCTACCTGCAAATTTTATAAATTTTACATGTATAAATGCATGGGTATATATATATGTATATATATATATATATATATATATATATATATATATATATATATACACACACGTGGACAAAATTGTTGGTACCCCCCGTACCCCTCAGTTAAAGAAGGAAAAACCCACAATTCTCACTGAAATCACTTAAAACTTACAAAAGTAACAATAAATAAAAATTTATTGAAAATCAAATCATCAAAATCAGCCATCACTTTTGAATTTTTGATTAACATAATTATTTAAAAAAACAAACTAATGAAATAGGGCTGGACAAAAATAATGGTACCTCTATAAAAGATTGAAAACTATTTGACCAGAGTGACATAATTAACTCAGGTGTGTCCTTTAATTGACACCACCTGTGTTTCCAAACTCATAATCAGTCAGTCTGCCTATTTAAAGGCAGACAAGTAGTCACTTTGCTGTTTGGTGAAAAGGTGTGTACCACACTGAACATGGACAACAGAAAGCGAAGGAGAGAATTGTCCCAGGACATCCGAAAAAAAAATTATAGACAAACATGTTAAAGGTAAAGGCTATAAGACCATCTCTAAACAGCTTGAAGTTCCTGTGACAACAGTGGCTCATATTATTCAGAAGTTCAAGACCCACGGGACAGTAGCCAACCTCCCTGGACGTGGCCGCAAGAGGAAAATTGATGACAAATTGAAGAGACGGATCGTTCGAATTGTATCCAAAGAGCCCAGAACAACCTCCAAAGAAATTAAAGGTGAACTCCAAGGCCAAGGTACATCAGTGTCAGATCGCACCATTCGTCGTTGTTTGAGCCAAAGTGGACTTCATGGGAGACGACACCACTGCTGAAAAAAATCATAAAAAAGCGAGACTGGAATTTGCAAAAATGCATGTTGACAAGCCACAAAGCTTCTGGGAGAATGTCCTTTGGACAGATGAGACCAAACTGGAGCTTTTTGGTAAGGCACATCAACTCTATGTTCATAGACTCAAAAACCAAGCATACGAAGAAAAGAACACTGTCCCTACGGTGAAACATGGAGGAGGCTCAGTAATGTTTTGGGGCTGCTTTGCTGCATCTGGCACAGGGTGTCTTGAATGTGTGCAAGGTAAAATGAAATCTGAAGACTATCAAGGCATTCTGGAGAGAAATGTGCTGCCTAGTGTCAGAAAGCTTGGTCTCAGTCGCAGGTCATGGGTCTTCCAACAGGACAACGATCCAAAACACACAGCCAAAAACACCCAAGAATGGCTGAGAGAAAAGCGTTGGACTATTCTAAAGTGGCCTTCCATGAGCCCAGATCTGAATCCCATTGAACATCTGTGGAAGGAGCTGAAACATGCCATTTGGAGAAGACACCCATCAAACCTGAGACAACTGGAGCAGTTTGCTCATGAGGAGTGGGCCAAAATACCTGTTGACAGCTGCAGAACGCTCATTGACAAATACAGAAATCGTTTAATTGCAGTGATTGCCTCAAAAGGTTGTGCAACAAAATATTAAGTTATGGGTACCATCATTTTTGTCCAGCCCTATTTCATTAGTTTGTTTTTTTTAAATAATTATGTTAATCAGCAATTCAAAAGTGATGGCTGATTTTGATTATTTGATTTTCAATAAATTTTTATTTATTGTTACTTTTGTAAGTTTCAAGTGATTTCAGTGAGAATTGTGGGTTTTTCCTTCTTTAACTGAGGGGTACCAACAATTTTGTCCACGTGTGTGTATATATACAGTCATGGAAAAAATTATTAGACCACCCTTGTTTTCTTCAGTTTCTTGTTCATTTTAATGGCTGGTACAACTAAAGGTACATTTGTTTGCACAAACATAACGATAACCACAAAGATTGCTCATAAGAGTTTCATTTAAGAGCTGATATCTTACCATTTTCCATGGTTTTCTTGATTATAACCTAAATCACTTAAGTTTTTACATCAATAGCTATGGCGTTGTACTGCCAAAAACACTGCTTTTATGCATTCAGTGTTTTCTTTTCTGTCTGTTTTAGTCACATAATGACGTTTAGTGGTACCAGGTATTAAAATGAACAAGAAAGTGAAGAAAAATGGTGGTCTAATGATTTTTTCCATGACTGTATATATATATATATATATATATATATATATATATATATATATATATATATATATATATATATATATATATATATATAATGGCAAGCTGTTCAGGAAATTAAGATATATATAATATAAAAATTTGAATATATGGAATGAATCTTGAATATATGGAATGAAAGTCTGAATATATGGAATGAAAGTCTGAATATATGGAATGAATCTTGAATATATGGAATGAAGTCTGAATATATGGAATGAAAGTCTGAATATATGGAATGAAAGTCTGAATATATGAAATGAAAGTCTGAATATATGGAATGAAGTTTGAATATATGGAATGAAATTTGAATATATGGAATGAAAGTCTAAATATATGGAATGAAACTTGAATATATGGAATGAAGTCTGAATATATGGAATGAAAGTTTGAATATATGGAATGAAGTTTGAATATATGGAATGAAACTTGAATATATGGAATGAAGTCTGAATATATGGAATGAAAGTCTGAATATATGGAATGAAAGTCTGAATATATGGAATGAAGTTTTGACGTCACCAAGTCTCCCGCGCCATCTTGTTTTTTTGTGTGCCGCTTTATTTCATACGGATGTTGCAAGAAATGCATCAATATGAGCGAGTCAGCATCAAATCTTGTGGCAGCACTTTTAAACAATGAAGATGTAATTAACACCCTGGCGAATGCATGTACGGGCCAGAATAATACCAGAATTCATACTCAGTACCATTCAACCGATGAAGAAGTTTCCTCGCTTTTTCACCGCGGACGACCAGCAAGTGCCGTGAATGTCACAGGTTATCAGACACACAGTAACCGAGGCAGAAACGTGCCTTCCACCTCACAGGAGCTCCCCAGCACAGCCCCTATCTACAATCTTCGCCTGTACACTCAAAAAGGCTCAAGACCCAAGAGGTAAGAAAAAAAACTAAGAAATGTATTTGATTATTCATTCTGTCAGAACAGTTGAATATGTGTAGAACTGGTTGTATGGTGGGCAGAACCATCTAATGTACGCCGATGATTTGGTGGTCTTTAGTCCGAGTTCAGCAGGTCTCCAGCGTCTTATTTGCTCTGTTTATGGGGTTCAACATGACATCAAATATAATGCTACAAAAAGTGTCTTAATGATCTGTAGAACGAAGGAAGACAAATGTATAACCTCTCCTGACTGTAATTTGGCAGGTGATGTTCTACGTGTCTCCAATAAGGTTTAAATATCATTGGATTACTGATCAGCTCACAGATGATGAGGGCGCAGTAAAGTTAGTTTCATTTTCGACATTCGCTCGTTTTTTTCTGTTTGAGCATTAATAGCGTCATGAAAACGGCAACGATTTCATCCAGGTTGGTATCATTTTGTAGATATAAGTATACCAGACGTTTCACAAGTGTCATCAAACCTCCAAGCTCAGTTAGTGTGGCAAAAACTCTAAGGAAGAGCGCTGAACGTTGTTCTGAGTACCTCGCTGCTGCTGCGGAGTTTAGGGATCGTCAAATTACTGCGGTCAAGCAGCAGCCCCGACCAAATACACTAACAAGGCTGATCAATTCAGCCCGGCAAATTCCGGCAGCATTGCTGGACTTCCGGTTTCCAAAATAAAGGCTTAAAAAAGTACATAAAAGCATTGTATTCAATTCAAACAGTATCGTTTCTTATCTGTTTATAAGATCACTTGTTATGTTTCACAATACCCCCTACTAAATTATGTGGGAATATATTGGACTTTGAATTATCAAAAACATAGGTGTCTACTGTACCTCTATTATGGTTTTATTTTGATATACCACAATAGGATTTGAGCCCAGAGACCCCATTCCATTTCTCATATGTTCCTTAGGTCAGTATTCATCTTTCACAACCATTATCTCCAAGAAAATCACATCAAAAAATTATTTAAAAAAAAAAAAGCAAGTATCTACTGTGACTCATTTATTAAGGTTTTATTTAGAAATAGCTTTATGGGATTTGATCCCAGAGACCTAATTCCACTTCTCATATGTTCCTTAGGTCATTATTCATCCTTCACAACCATTATCTCCAAGAAAATCACATCAAAAAATATTTTATATTATATATATTATTTATATATATAATATATATTAAAAAAAAATCAAGTATCTACTGTAACTCATTTATTAATTTTCTTGATGTGATTTTTCTTGATGTGATGAATAATCATAAACATAACAAACAGAGCAAATATTAAGAAGACGCTGGAGACCTGCTGAACTCGGACTAAAGACCACCAAATCATCGGCGTACATTAGATGGTTCTGCCCACCATACAACCAGTTCTACACATATTCAACTGTTCTGACAGAATGAATAATCAAATACATTTCTTAGTTTTTTTTCTTACCTCTTGGGTCTTGAGCCTTTTTGAGTGTACAGGCGAAGATTGTAGATAGGGGCTGTGCTGGGGGGCTCCTGTGAGGTGGAAGGCACATTTCTGCCTCGGTTACTGTGTGTCTGATAAGCAGAAACGGCCTGACCTGTGACATTCACGGCACTTGCTGGTCATCCGCAGTGAAAAAGCGAGGAAACTTCTTCATCGGTTGAATGGTACTGAGTATGAATTCTGGTATTATTCTGGCTCGTACATGCATTCGCCGGGGTGTTAATTACATCTTTATTGTTTAGAAGTGCTGCCATAAGATTTTGTGCTAACTCGCTCATATTGATGCATTTCTTGCAACATCCGTACGAAATAAAGCAGCACACAGAAAAACAAGATGGCGCGGGAGACTTGGTGACGTCAAAACTTCATTCCATATATTCAGACTTTCATTCCATATATTCAGACTTTCATTCCATATATTCAGACTTCATTCCATATATTCAAGTTTCATTCCATATATTCAGACTTTCATTCCATATATTCAAACTTCATTCCATATATTCAGACTTCATTCCATATATTCAAGATTCATTCCATATATTCAGACTTCATTCCATATATTCAAGTTTCATTCCATATTTTCAGACTTTCATTCCATATATTCAGACTTTCATTCCATATATTCAAACTTCATTCCATATATTCAGACTTCATTCCATATATTCAGACTTTCATTCCATATATTCAGACTTCATTCCATATATTCAGACTTTCATATTATATATATCTTAATTTCCTGAACGGCTTGCCATATATATATATATATATATATATATATATATATATATATATATATATATATATATATATATATATATACATATAATATGCAAGAGTGTTAAGCTCATGAACATGATGCTCATTGCAGAGATCACACATACTATTATTTATACTATTATATACGTAATAGATACTATTGTATCTCTGCTTGAACACAGAGATATAAATCTCTGTTTATAAATCTGAAATATTCAAGGTAACTCCATCCCACACAGCTTGAGGTCATTTCTTTCTTGCTTTTTGATTTTTTTGATGTTTTTTGTTTTTTTGTTTTTTTTTTGGAATAGCCTGTGCTGCAGACTGAAGGGCTTCAGACTTGTATCTTTCCAATTCTGGCAAATGTTTTCTGCAGTTTTAGGAATCGTTGGTTGGAATAAGATTTGGGACACAACAGCCCTCACACTTCACAACCCAGCACACACCACACCCTCACTGTCCTGTCTCTTTAAATGTTTCACTGCTGGTGTTTTTTGGTTCTCTCAGACGAAATCATGATTTAAGATGTTAATAAAGATGTTAGAATTTACTGCCAGAGAGGACTGAAGGACACATTCACTCTTTACACCCACAAAAAAAAAAGGCTGCTATAAGATTAAATTGCATATACATACTAGCAGTAGCGGAACATGTCACTGCCGGGCCGGGGGCGGGGCACATGACCGGACCCTTTAAACCCAATAAAGCTTGTGATTACAACATACGTTTGCCCGCAATAGAGGGACTTACAAGCATTACTACATTTTTGACACATAGCTTAAAGCATTTGAGGAAGAGATCAACACCACGAAGACCAACCATGTCATTTTGAAATCAATCAAACCGTCATGAAGTCTAACAAACCAAGAGAACAAAAACATTAGGCTACCTGGCCCCTAATAATATAACAACACAGTCAAAGCAGTTCAGAACCACGGGTAGCTACATCATCATTCTGACACCCACTTTAACGAGCAACTTCAACTAATAAGAGCACAGTTACTGTATCAATAGTGGGAACGTTTTGTAATATTGGCACAGCGGCCCAGACGTTCACGTACAAACATAGATTCAATATAAAATAGCAGAAGTACTCACCACTATTGAAAGGGTACATGACGAGCTCATCATCTTGTGCTTGCTGACGTAACCCGACAAAACCGACATGAATTCTAACAAACCATGAGAACAAAAACGTTAGGCTACCTGGCCCCTAATAATAACGTTAGGCTACCTGGTCCCTAATAACAACGTTAGGCTACCTGGCCCCTAATAATAACGTTAGGTGGCCGGGTTACTCCAATAACAACAACATTAGCAGTTTACAACTAACTCGCGTATTGTTTTCTGTGTCAGTGATTGTGAGAATTCGTACCTGTGAATCTGGCTCCCTGACCGTGGTGCCACGTTTTGCGGGCTTGACTCGATGCCAACAATGTCAGGTTAATCTCCAGGATTGGGACGAACAAAATACGTGTCCAGCTTTTTAAGTTTTGTTTTCTCCTGCGCTCTTTTTTCCTTTTCTTTGCGTTTTGTCGCGCCACTTTTATGTTTATATGAACTGCCACTCATAATTACATTAGTCTTTGATCCACCGCGTCGACTCTGTTGACAAGTGATTGATGATGACGCTGATGGACGGCTGTTGATGACGATTTTACCCGAAATACATTTGGAGATCTTGTAACTTTGCACATTGTAAAGTTAATTGTGAGAGTGAACATGAAGCCAGCCATGCAGCAAAACATTTAATTTACTGTGTTGAATAAAACTACATGACCAAAGTTAGTCTTAAATTTTTTGACCAACCATGATTCATTCTGGCTAGAGCAACCTGTATATTACCTCAGACGAATCACAACTCATTTTGCGCAGAAATCGTTGAATCCACGGATGTGCAAAGTGTAACCGACACTTAGGGAAGCGCCTGTTTCTTCCTCTTTCACCGGGCCCCCCCCAGGGCCCGGGCCGGGGGCGTACCGCCCCCCCAGTCCCCCCTGACGCTCCGCCGCTGCATACTAGATGGTTTTGCTAGACAATGGCACTAACCAAGAATGTAAATGCAGACAAAAAAAAAAAAGATTTGGGACACAAACCTGGTTTACTGCTACTCTCGCTACCTAATGCAACCATGAGACGGTCACACAAAATCTACAATATATTAAAACTGATGTCTATATTCTTTTTTGACATTCTGAAGAGTATAAGGCTGAACAGCTTCACCTACATGGCTCCTCAGTCCTCGTGTCCATCTTCCACATTTCCAAAACATTCTCATTGTCCTCCTCGTGCAGCCTCATTGCGTTCTTGCCAGACCACCCTCAGTCCTCCCTGTTTCGCTGCTGTAATTACAGCCAATCTGATGGTGCAGATAAGCAGCATGGGAGCAGCACAGGCCTTAAACACAATTTAGATATCAAAGATAAACGCAGCCATTTTTTTAAGCACAACATCTTGGATCTGCACACCGCATCTATGATGGATTATGTAATTTCTGCGTGGGAACAGGATCTTCAATACTCCAGTGGTAGTCTTGGGCTAGGAGGAGCTCCAACACATGCTTAAACATCATAATAAGGTCGTGAAATAGTGAATTAACAGTCTTCACTCGTGGTTGCTGACAGGATCCCGCGGAGCAGGACGTGAGCTGCAGCTGTGCTTTATTGTGCCGCTCCCAGCAGTGATTATTTTCTTCCCCACTAAAATAGCCATTGAGAGCCATCTGCAGTGAAGATTTGTCTCAATCACCTGAATGTAAAGCCCCAACACCTGTCATCTTCATGGCTTTCCAAGTTCTGAGCGCTGCAGAATAAATCTTGACTGATCGTCTATTAATGTATCTGAAGGCAACTGTGATTTACTTGTTCGGAACAAACAAGACAGCTTCCATTTTTCTCCACTAATGGCGTCCCTCCGCGCCATAACTCTTCTTGTCTCCAAGTGTTCAAGCTCCATTACATGTGGCATCCATTTCAGAAGCGGTGTCTGGCGTGTGTTGGAGCGTTACTCGATGTGGTGGAGCTGATAAAATGAGCTGAAGGGCCGTGCAGTGACTGGGGATAGCAGGTGCTGCAGGAGAGCTGTAAATACGCGTTTGCTCCTCGTAAATGAGCTTTTGAGCGGTTGTTTTATTTCCTTTTGGTTTGGTTTGTACATGACAAATGTAATTACTCTTGAAGAGGCAGATTTGCTTCATAAGTGGTTGTTTGATGATTTAAACGTCTGTTTGGGTGCAGTGGACAAATGAATTAGAATTTAAAAGTGGGATGAAACAAAATCATGTTTAATTCCGCGTAACGGTGAAGCTGTTTAGTGTTTACTCTCCCCGTGTGAGCAACTGTTGGTCCCGCTGAAACTTTTTCTGTGTTTTCTACTTCGCCCGTATCCCAGTTTTGTTCTTCCTCCATCCCTCACCCTCCCTCTGATTTGTACAACATCCACGGTTTTATTTCCCAGGAGTGTGTCGTTCAAACATTAATACGGCGTCTTTCTCTGTTTTGTTCCTCCACAGAGAGCAAGGACTTGTACAAGAGACAGGTGCTGTCAATCACATCCATCGCCATGGCAATCGGCCTGCTGGGAACACTGTGCGTGGCCCTCTACTGCCGCAACAAGTAAGATGATGAACACAAAAGCACACATACATACGCAGCCGTGTGAAAAATTCAGCCATGGTTTGAGACTGAGCTCCGCGAGCTTCCTCGGCAGCTGGATGTCAAACCCGTTGGTTGAATTAACGCTGCGCTGCCCAGTCAGTTGAGAAAACACGGGAATGCAGCAATATATCACACAATAGACTGCACACATTCCTCTGTTGCACATTTGGACTACCTCACACTATAGATTGCAAATTTGCACATATCCGCACTACTTTTGCACACTACTGTTATTTGTACATATGTGCATACTATCTCTTTTATAAACAAGTACTTCCATACTACTTCTTTGCACTATTTGTACTATTTTTATACTACTTTTTGAACATCTGTTCTGGCATTCCTCACAGGCAGCAATGTAAGAAACCTGTTGTGCAAGGGAACTCGTTTCATCTGCACATATGACAGTAAACTTTGAATTGAATTGAATATCGCACTTCCAGATGGTTAGATTTAACCGATCCCAGCTGATCACACTTTAATCCTTGTTTGAGAAAGAGACCGAAGAAACACAAGTCTCAGTCTCAGATACACTGAGACCAGTTAGATCAGCCCTGCACCTCACAGCACCCAGTCTGGATTAGAAAAAGATGACGGTCTGCTTATTTGCTGCCAACACGCACAATAACTCGACACGCGACTGGTTCTGATGCGTCTTTGTTGTGGTTCGGTGAGCGGCATCTCCTCCTTTGTTTTGAAGGGTTTCCTCCCTCGTGGTGATGTCACTTCCATGCCTTGATGGTTTATTGGTTGCAGCTCAAAAGGAGAGTTGCTTGATAGCTGTAGATATTTAGCAGACTAAATACAGTCTCCGTGTACGATCAGTCAGGAACATCCTTGATTCAGTAGATAACCACCGACTGCTCTAAACAGTCACCGAGCTCTGCAACTGACGAAAAACTGAAATCACGTTGAAGATCAAGACAGATCTTCACAACGGGGTGTGACATCCAGTTTCAGGATGGTGTAACCTCAGCTCGTTCTGTGTTTGTCGACCTAGTACCCTGTAAGAAGATAACCCGGACTTTAGAAAATGAAATTTGAAAAACAACTGAGATCCCCATATCCAGTCAGAAAATTTAAACAAATGCAAAGACCAGCTCTACTGTGGATTTAAATACACAAACTTCAAGTCAGCTGGCGCCGCTTCACAAAGATGATTCGTTACAGAGGGGTCCGGGGCTCCTGCTCCATTTTATGCAGGATATTAAATAGAAAATCGAGACAGACGTGTGAGCAGGCCAAATACCAGGGAGACATTTTATCAATGTCCTGAAATCTAGAGCAGCATGTTTTGCCAACATCTTAAACAGAATCTGTCTTCGGGCACTTGCAGCAGTTTGTTAAGCTCATCATGTGCACGCACATATTTGCAACCCACCAGCACCTAAAGGTCATTGGTCTCCCCCCTCTGTCCCCCCTCACCGTTTCCATGATCTGCAGTATGTGTTCATCATAACGCCGTGTGAACGGTCTTCAACAGGACGGGTCGGACAGCTGCTCTGCCATTACGGGTGCATGGACTGTGGAGCGGGCTGTGATAGATGGCACTGTAATTCCATAGGCTTTGCGCCGTAATATAATGATACGAGTGAGCGAGCAGCCTGGCAACAAGATAATCGGATCAAGGTATGATGGACAGGTGCTTTCAATGAATCCATAATCGAGTCGGGGAAGTTGCTCGCTCAGTGGAGAAGGTGCATACAAATCCGGAGGAGGGAGGGAGCATTCATGCAGATCTGAGCGACCTGAATAACGATGAAGTCAAAGGTTTTACTCCAACAGAAGATCCGGTCACAAAAACAGCTGAATCAAAGGCAGAAGGTTCTTGAATTCTGCAGGTATGAAAAAAAAAAAAGATGGAATGAAATGGATAATGTTACAAAAAACTGTTTTTAACTATTTGGGCGGTTGTGGCTCAGGTGGTGGAGCCGGTTTGATTCCCATGCTCCCCCTGGCTACATGTCGAAGTATCCTTGGTGAAGATACTGAACCCCAGTTTTCTCCTGGTGAGCATGTGGTACCATGTCTGCCTCGGCCAGTGGGTGAATGTGACACATGTTGTACAGACTAGAAATGTCCATTTATTCATATATAAATCCTTTTTATTGGCCTCCCTGGTGGTTAATTGTCAGTGCTGTCATCTGGTCCCAGTTGCATCAGGAAGGAGATACGGTGTAAAATTTGTGCCAAACCAGTCGTGCCGATCACTATTCTGTGACGACACGCCAGGGGTGGTCGGGACTGTGGCAAACTGTGACTGTTAGCCGACTCACTCCGTATCCTTGACCTGAATGGATGCCAACAGTAATTCAGGAAAACAGGACTCAGTTAAAAAAAAAAAAAAAAAAGACAGAAGCAAAGGTAACGACATTTAAGATCCTGCAAAATGGCCCGGTCGTACCACCAGAGTGAAACAGCGCGGCGATGAGCAGACCAGAGCCTAAATCCAGCCAGCACTGGGATCCAGCGCAGGTGAGGGGAGTCAGTGAACACTAGGGCTGTAGCCATACACTAATCTCACGATACGATACACGATATTCAGCTCACGATACAATATATATCGATATTCGTCTTACAATACATTTACATCATTTTCTGAAAGATTTTAAAGGGACAAACTGATTTGGTGACATCTTGTGAGTGTTCCAATGACTCACAAGCATCAAACAAAGCATCAATTACACATTATATGGCTGACAGGCAGCTTGCAAATGCTGGACAAAATGAATAAAAGATTTGTTGAGGAAAATAGTTTCATTTATTTAAACAGTGCAAATTGTTGCTTGCAAGCTTTTAAAGGCGGGACACAGGGATTTTGGAAGAAGCTTAGAATATCGATACCCGCGGCTGAAAAAATCAATACTCTCTGGGGGAATGAAATATCGATATATATTGCAGAATCGATAAAATCGCTCAGCTCTAGTGAACACAAAACAAATCAAGAGAAAATGAACCCTGGTGCTTCCTCTGATGACCTTGTTCTTAATCCTCTCCGTCCTTGTCACTCCCAAAGTTTTGTGTTCACCAAATTGATTTAGCATAGATTTTACGCTGGATGCCTTTTCTGACACAGCCGTCCTCATTTATCCGTGTTTGGGAACTACACAACGAGCTTTCGGGCTCTTGGAGGCAGCACATGTTCCTCTAAAGTCTCAGTGTGCTTTTCCTCTGCGATGCCATCACAGAGCTGTAAGTGACCTTTGTCAAGGGCACTCGTAAATTGCATATGATAACAGCGCCTGGCTTTTAGTCTTGGACGGTCCAGTTCTCCTGCCATCTGGTGCACAAGGTGCCAATTTCTCCTCAAAAAAAAAAAAAAGAAGAAGATGGCGATTCATCTGACTATGATACACGTTTACCATTCCAGAAACCTCCCAGCTCAGAGACACATTAGATAAGGCTTCTTTTTAGTTCAGTAAAGTTTTAAGGGGCACTTGCAAATGGAGCTTCATAATGTTTCAAAGGTTTCCAGAGTCAGTCCCTTATCAGTGTGGTTATATCAGCTACTGATGGACCGTCTTTGAGGCAGCGCCATCTGAGGGATCAAAGATCAGCCCTGCCCTCTTAACACTGAAAATCCTCCAGATTCCTCGACTCAATCCACATTCTCTCTTGACTCACATCATGTCACGCGGAGGCAGAAATACGCAAACGCCTGACAAACTTTCTTTTAAGGGAGGAGGTGGGATTTTAAGAGCAGCCGCCAGCTCGGCGTGCAAGAGAATAAAGTGTTTCTCGCTCCTTGAATAGACATAAACACGAGATGAAGTAATTGGAGTGAACCGTGCAGAGGGGGGAGAGCGAGCTGGAGATGCCCACCTGAACCAGCTCCCAGGGGGGTCTCCTCATTTTGTAGCGCATCAGTAAAACATTCACCGGCTGACATCACCCTCCTGAAACAGCTATTCTTTCTTCTTTCATCTCCTTTTGAACACCGAGTTTCCTCCAAACCAGCTTATTTGGAGGGGATCACTGCTACACCTACATAAACGGAGGGTTTATTAACAGATGAAAGGAAACTGAAGACGAATGGAAAATGAATAAAAGTCAGAAGTCATTTTTTCCTTTCCTTTCTTTTTTATTTCTCCCCCCTCCCCTCTTTACATAGCTCTCTTTGATAAGACGCCCCAAAATTAATTTTAAGATAACATGGTGCGATAAGCTGCATAATTAACGCTAGTTAATGAGGGGTATCGAATCACAGTTGTTGACCAAATTGTTTGAGCAACGTGATCTGTGAGGTTTCCTGTGAGGCAAAGAACAGCACCAGGTTTCTCTGTTCGGGTGGTGATTGAAGCTGCAGAAGATCAGGCCCCTGAGAAAAAAGGTTTACAGCCTGTCTTTCATGTTATATAATATATAAGGGACGCATGATAACTGTTTTTTTAAACCAATACCAATAACCGATAACACAGCTAAGATCATTACATCAATACTATGAACAAAACCAAAAACAGTTTTGACTCTTTAAATGAACAGATATTGATTTTTTCTAATGAAAAACTATTGGCAAGCCTCTCAGACATTTTTGTAAAGCTATCAAACAAACCTATTTGATATCTCACATTAATTTAAATAAGGTTCATTACTGACTGATATAAAAAATAAAGGCTACTTGAACTGATGGAAATACATGCATCAGAATTACTAACTGAAAAAATGCATTCCTCAATGATAATAGAAAATAATGCACAGGTCATAATGTACTGACACAAGTTAGACTTGTCTGTGTAAATAAACTGAAAAAGTGCACTCCATAGTAACAAAAAAAATTAAGTTTAAAGGATTTTGGCTTGTGGTTCCATTTAAATGAATGCCTTTAATTAAAGTAAATGAGGTTAAGTAGTTTTGGGGGGGGTAATCTCATGGAAGCTTTAGATGAGAGAGATGATGGCAAGGAGCGGAGAGGAGAGGAGAGGAAAGGGGAGGCTTGCTGCTGGCTTGCTCACGTTAGCTCATGTTAGCTCATGTTAGCTCACGTTAGCTCACGTTAGCGCGATTTTAAAACTCCATGGAAGCGATGGTTATGTTTCAGGTGGCTGATCAGGTTTTACGTATTAAAGCTTGTGCTATTTTTCCCTCCTTCGCTTGGAGCATTTGTCACAAATAACCACCAAACTATCTTCTTCTGAAAATTTAATGAAGTTCCATATAATTGCCCCCATGTTTGTTTTTAATCAGCGCTGTGCTGCATGCTTCATTCAAGGTGTAAAGTAAATTCCCTCCGTTCCCTCGTTTGCTAGTCGTTCTTTCAGACTTTTCTATTTTTTTCTATTTTGTATGTGTAAAATGTGGGAAAATACTGAGAATATCATTTAATGTCAGCAACTACCAAAATTATGACCAAGTTAACAAGTTGTTTTCTGGCATGAGGGGGTATTCTTGATTTTCCTTACTGAGAAAACGTTTTTTTGATTATGCCGACGTCACTTGAACATAACATTCACTGCCGGTCATTCAAAGCTCAGAGGGAGCGAGGCACTGCCGTGCTGACAAATATATATATGTTATCAGGGCTATTAGTCATGATATCGGACTTATCGGGATGACGTCATAATTTCCTGTTATCGGCCCGATAGTTATCGTGTTGATAATTATCGTGCACCCCTAATATATGTTCACCATGTGAAGTAAATAAGAATCAGAATCAAAATCAGAATGCCTTTATTTGTCACTGAGCCAGCGTCCCAACACAGTGAAATTACATTTCCAGTTCATCGTCCAAGAAAACATACAGAAACAAACAACAACATGTTAGACAGGAGTTGACGGTGTCTGGGGGGTCTGCAGCCACTTTGTAGCGGCGCTCCCCTTCTTATCAGAGGAAAATACGATCACATGGGGAGAGGACGGGGGAGAAGCAGGAACACTGGTGAGAAAAAAAAAAACATGTTGTTTTTCAAGAAATGTGATAGCTGCAAGATGATACAGGACATGTCAACGTACATCCATAGAAACAGCCGTGAATGTTTGCTGTGATTGCAGTAAAAGCCTTCCATCATCCGGACCAAGCGCTCTTTTCCACGCCACAATATCAAATAAATAGTAACAGGACGTCAGAGGAAGTAATGGACCTCTCACATTAACTAAGAGCTTTTCCAAAAGTAGTCTGTACCAAATGTCACAGGCGTCTTCTAATAAATATAATTAAAGTGCCACAGAGGTGCGGAGAATAGCGGAGCACGAGGCTGTTTGCAAACACTTCATTATGCTGCTGTCAAGCAGAAGAGCCTCCCAGACAGGAAGTGTTCGGCCTCCAGCCGCTGCGTCTGATAACGAGCACACCTCTGGCACAAGATAATGAAGCCACGATGCCAGGATTTATTTCTTTCTTTTGCATTTTTCCTTTCGGATGGCCTAATCGCACAAGCTCGGGCAGCAAGTGTTGTAATAATTAAGAGTGTGTAATGTGCACCGAAACCGGAGGAGTTTCTCCGGACGAACAGAAGTCGGGTTGCTGCTCTGCAGCACGAGATCTAATTATTCTGCTCCCTCCGACATGATTTTCTCCTGACCTTTCATCACGAGGGTCAGGCTGCTGTCAGCGTGAGACGAGGGTCAAACTAATCACTTGATCTGGCGGAGGTCTCAGTCTTCTGCTGCGTTCACATTAAATAGGAGACGGTCCTCCGATCCGGCTCGTGAGCACTTCTGACTCAGTAATCCTCAAAAGAAAATATCAGACGGATTCAACTTGCATCGTTTAAAAGGGGACGTTCATTATCTCACATTATCACGAAGGCTCCGGGAGAGGCCGGTGAGATACGGTACGCCGTAGGTTGAACGCTTCTTCCACTGCACATTTTCTCCCTCTCAATCATCATCAAGTATATCTAACAGCTATAATAATGTTCTCTTGTGACTCATTTGTTGAGAGTATAAGTAGGTGAAAGTCAGAGGACGTCTCTGCCTTTAAAATAAAGAGACAGGACATGAAAGTTAAGGAAGGAAGGCTTTAGCATTTAAGCTTGTTTCTACTGCAGTGATTCCCAAAGTGTGGGCCACGGCCCCCTGGTGGGCCATCATGGTACTGCAGGTTGGCCGTGAGAGATCATTAAAAATAAACAATGTTTTAAATCCTTGATTTTTTTAAATATATTCCTAATTACTATAAAATATTTATGACATGATTAAAAAATATTTAGAAGTAATAAAACCAATTGATTATTATTATTCTACTCTCATCTTGACTTAATATGACAAGTGCAACCTTATTTGTTGACCCCTGACATCACTATCGGGACACAGCTTCTTGTCTTGTATGTTGATCACAGTTGTGATTAAAGGTTTCGGTGGGCCACAGAGATTTTTCTCATATCAAATTGGGCCTTGATAATTTGAAGTTTGGGAATGGCTGTTCTACTGGAATAACTACCTCGGTTTATCGGCTATTTACAATAAATGATAAATGGATCATGTCTTTGATACCCACCGCCGCTGCTGAAACACAAGCCTTGTTTTTTTCTGTTTTACTTGTATTAGGTTGTTTTTCCCAGAACTCTGGTTTTGAATTAATTAGAGGAAAATTATAGAGAATTTCAAGCAAGATTTACTAACATCAGGATGTTAACAGAGAAATAAAAATCCTGGCTCAAAGCACATCCTTTAAATACTTCAGAGGTAGATGTGTTGCTGAGGAGGAATGGATGCAGTTTCTCTTTTTTCCTTTAGAGATAAAAAAGCAGATGAGGGTGAGAGGGTTTAAGGTTGTTATTCTTTTTTTTTTAACTGAATATGTGCACGAACCAAAAACTAAAACGTATAGATGGGTACAGAGTTCTGGCTACTGCAGTCGCCGCGTTAAAGCGCCCGTCAATCTCCGGCTCCAAACAAACATCAAATACTGAAAATCTAAATCTGGGAAGCGAAACCCAGAAGGAGAGAGGCGAAGCTGAGAAACGGTCTCCTGCTTTCGTTTGTGAAATGTCACAGAAGTCAGTGTTTGATTGTGAAAATTCGAGCATTTCCACTAATAAAAGAGGATAATCAACAAGTAAAGACAGATCAGAGCTGCTTCTTTTTTTTTCCTGAAACAGCTGTCTGCATATATCTGCTCGTTCCAAAGAAGATGTAACTTTTTTTTTTCTAATTCAGACATCTATGTGATTTGATCTTGCAGCAGATAATTATCTGGTGTGTCCGTGAGCGTGAGCGGGTCTTTCCTCAGCCTGGGTTTCCATCCTGGAGATTTTATTTTCCTCCCCGGTGGCTGATTTCAGGGTGACAGAGGCACGATTGATGGTTCCCTGATTGTTAAAGAGCGGCGGTTAAGGGGGCGTGAAACGCCATTTTCACACATGGACCGTCCCTCTCAGTCCAGAACTCAACCCCATCTGTACGCAGAAGTCCAGCTCTCCCGCTGTCGGTGCTGATGGTGCTCTCTGGGAAAAACATGTTTTGTGACTTTGCATGAGCTTATCAGAATGAGGCCCTCTGTAACCAGAGCTAAAGTTGGTCTAAGAAAATATTAATATATGAGCCTTTTTTTTTTTCTGGCCTTGCAGCGTCTACATGACAATAACACAAGATATTCTGCAGGTGCTGAACACGGATCGCACACCTGAATTCACTTTGTTTGCTGAGATCAGAGCAGAAGGTTGAGGGATTTAATACTTTTTCTGGCTTGAAATAAAAGCTGCTAAATAACGTGTTAGCTCAGAATTAAAATGTAATGCAGCATTATTTATTTACGTGCATGATGTTAATCTGGAGTTATGAGCCATGTGCAGAGAGACATGTCAATCATTTGAGGGGAGGTTCTGACCCTCATTACTGCTGTCACATGGGGAGCAGTTCAGATAAAGACCACGGCGCCTGATTCACAGTAAAGTAGCTGATCTGAGGGTCTACTTGTTTTTCTCTCTTTAGGAGGCGCAGGGAGAAGCTCCAGGCCCACCTGAAGGAGAGTCGCAGCCTGAAGAACTACACTTCTAGCTCCAGTGATTCCCTGGACGCCACCGCGAGGGTCCCGAACACCAACCTGCAGATGCATGAGGTGAACACTTGCTTTTGATAATTTCCCTTCTTCTTCTTCTTTCACACAGATGCACAAACATTGTTTTCTGACTGGATGTTTACTGTACCAAACAGCATCATGGGAGACTGAGTTAAATATCAGTAGGGATTAAAAAACTAAGGACAGCACATAAGAAAAACTGTTTCTCACGTTTCTTTTTGGCAATAAATCTTAGACCATTTCAAAATTTGATTATTTTCTGTTTAAATGGCCACATTTGTGAGAAACGTGCATTTGTTTGTGGGTTGTGCCCATGAAGGATTTGTCAAAAATCTTCTATCCCGATGCCAAGCAGATTTTTCTTTTTTGGGCCGTTGACTCTTGTTTGATGATGTCTGGTTGGACTGGATGATTGATGTCTGGAGAAACACGACATACAGGCGATTTGACCGTTCAAATGTATTCATTGAACAAACAGGAGCGTCAGTCGTGTGTGGAAGCACCGTACACAGCCGCAACTCATACCTGTCAAGTTTTGGATTTGAAAACAAGGGAAGTTTTCTGCCGCCCAATGTGAGCAGTCCCACCATCCCAACCAGCTCCAGTATCTCTGACATTTTGGTGTAGAAAAAAGCTAAAATCACAGCTGCACTATTTCCTGAACTTCAGCCAGCTCTTTTTATTGGACAAACTGATTAATCCAGGTGTGTCTGACCATTGCTGTGAGGTCAGACACACCTGGATTAATCAGTTTGTTAATTAATGGCACACAGGAAACAAAGCAGCTGGCTGAAGTTCAGGAAGTAGTGCAGCTGTGCATAAAGCCACGTTGACATAATGTGAACATTCATTACAGCCTAAATGAAAACACTAAAGGAGTAAATATGAAGAGTATTTATTTGAAGGGATTTGCATATTTTTTGTTCATTTAACATTGTTTGTATTTACATTTACATCTGATTTTCATTCCACACATTGTTTTCATTTCATATTGCTCTTCTTTTACAGTTTTTCATCTCATTTCACGTGATTTTTCTTTACTCTTTTAATGACTTGTAGTTCTCATTTGTTGCAGACTGAATTCTTTATGACTGTTTTGGAAGGAGTGTATTTGTGGACTGGTCCAGAGTAGTTTATTTTACATGAGAGAAGAGGGCAAACAGTTCTGTTGTCTAACAACATCCTATTCTCTGGAACAATCTTTTTTGTCTTCGCGCTGTCACTCATCGGATGTCACACACTAACCTCATGACATCTTCCACCTACAGTACCTGTAGTACCTGCTGCTGTGGCAGTTATCGCCAGGCAAGTGACAGATCTCAGAGTGGGAAGGTTTTTTTGTTTGTTTTACTCCACCTGATGCGGTATTATTGTTCTTTAATGGAACTGGCCTTTCAATGTTCAGATGGTGCGAGGGCTCATTCAGAGTAATGCAGCGTGAAGATGCCCCGTCCAGATCGGTCAAACGTGGCATCAAACGTGGCATGCCAATTCTAGGACACCAACCGACCACTGCAGCAGGGCCCGTGCTCACAGGTGCTGGAAAAATAGAAATGGCAAAAAAAAAAAAAAACTGTTTGGCATTGGCAGAAAAGATTTGCTCTGCTCTGCTGCTCACCCTGCGAAAGCACGTTCCTCACAAACGTGGCATCGTTAAAAAGGGAAATAAACGGTGTGAGATTTACTGCCAAGAAGCATCGTTTCAACAAAGAATGAATAAAAATAAGTGAAATCTACCAAAAACAAATTTCCTTACTTTTTGTGTTTAGTTTATTAACTGTAATTTGAAAAAAAAAAAAAAAAATTGTTCTTGAATGTGCTAATTATTGATTTACATTTTTTGATGACTCACTAAGCTTCATAGAAATAAATGTCACTGGCTGAGACAGTTTTGGGATTAACCTGCACGTGTTTGTATGACGTGAGTGTGTGTTCTGCAGGTGAGGTCTCTAGATGACTTTGTTCAGCCAAAAACTTCCCAAATACCAAGGGGTTCAAGATAACTGTTTTTTAAAATCGATACTAATAACCGATAACTTTCAGCTCCTAAAGGCCGATACCGATAACCGATAACACACACATACACCTAAGATCATTACATCAATACTATGAACAAAACCAAAAACAGTTTGGACTCTTTAAATGAACAGATATTTATTTTTTTCAATTAAAAACTATTGGCAAGCCTCTCAAACATTTTCATAAAGCTATCAAACTAACTTATTTGATATCTCACATCAACTTAAATAAGGTTCATAAAGGCTCCTTGAACTGATGGAAATACATGCATCAGAATTACAAACTGAAAAAATGCATTCCTCAATGCTAATAAAAAATAATGCACAGGTCATAATGTACTGACACAAGTTAGACATGTCTGTGTAAATAAACTGAAAAAGTGCACTCCATACTAACAAAGAAATACGTTTAAAGGATTTTGGCTTGTGGTTCCATTTAAATGAATGCCTTTAATTAAGCTAGATGAAGTTCAGTAGTTTTGAGTTTTTTTATTTAATCTCATGGAAGCTTTAGATGAGAGAGATGATGGCGAGGAGCGGATAGGGGAGGGGAGACTTGCTCCTGGCTATCTCATGTTAGCTCATGTTAGTGCGATTTCATAACTCCATGGAAGCGATGGTTATGTTTCAGGTGGCTGATCGGGTTTGACGTATTAAAGCTTGTGCTATTTTTCCCTCCTTCACTTGCAGGATTTGTCACAAATAACCAGCAAAATATCTTCTGGAACTTTAACAGAGTTCCACCATAGCTGGCATGTTTTTTTTTTGTTTTTTTGGGTTTTTTTTTTTTATCAGCCCACTGCAATGCTGCATTTAAGGTGTAACGTAAATTCCTCTGTTCCCTCTTTTGCTAGTCGTTCTTTCAGCCTTTTCTATTTTTTTCTATTTTTTAAGTGTAACATGTGGGAGAATACTGAGAATATCAATTAAAGTCAGCAACGACCAAAATTATGACCGAGTTAACAAGTTGTTTTCTGGCATGAGGGGGTATTCTTGATTTTCCTTACTGAGAAATCTTTTTCTGATTATGCCAACGTTACTTGAACACAACATTCACTGCCGGTCATTCAAGGCTCAGAGGGAGCGAGGCACTGCCGTGTTAAAATAATATTTGTGTTATCAGGGCTATTCGTCATGATATCGGAGTTATCAAGATGACGTCATAATTTACTGTTATTGGCCCGATAGTTATTGGCCCGATAATTATCGTGCACCCCTACAAATACCCCAAAGTGTCGGGGTAGCATCCATCTAACTGTTGCTGTCGCTGCCTTGGAAGAGACCTGCTCAGTGCAGAGTCATCTCACCGCATCGCTGTCAGCAGTTTAACCGCATGTTAAAGACTAACAACCAGCTGTAAACAGATGAGAGGAAAGATAGAGATGAGAAAAGATATTTACCAGCCCTGGAACGTAAAAGTTTTCAGAACTCAATCACATTATGGGACTGGAACACTAAATCTAATTTGTCCACCGGCACCACTGACTGTCAGCTGGTCACTTATCACCGGATCAACGCTGCCGTCATTCATCGTGTCCGTCGACTGTAACTACTCCAGTAAAAGTTAAACTAGCAGATAAAAAGATGACAGTGCTGCTGCTTCTTGACTTTTGTGGGAGTTTGGTGAGCAACGCTGTGACGCCGTCCATGCATTAGCTGTTTCACTTTCTAACAGAGCCACAGCTTCCACGCTATCATCCTAAATGCTGTCGTTAGATGATGACGTAGCGCTCCAGGATGACGATGGGGTTCACCCGTCACACGTTGCCAGATGTTGACGACACGTTTCAGAGTGAAGGATGGCGCTGCTCTGCTGAATCCCCTCCAGGAAACAGCATCCATCCAACAACCTTTACACTTTTATTTTTCACCATGATATTCTCACTTTTCTTTTTGGTGTCACAGTCAAATGATCAGAGTGAGGAGTTAAAAGAGCACGGCTCTAGGGCAGATATGACAAAGTACATCTTTCATCTTTCAAAAGTCTTGGACCGCAGTTACTGTGATTTCAAATGGATCATCTCTGGGATTTTTTTTTTTTCCCCCATAAGGCTCTCCTTCTGAGTTTCATGTGGCAGGGGATTCCTGTTTAAGTTTCTGGGCGAGGACCCAACGGCAGGGGCCGGAGAGGCGGAAGTTTCCAGTAAAAAGTAACTTAATCTTCAAAGGTATTGTAAGAACTTCCTTAGAAAACAGAGAACAAGGTAGGACGGTGCACGAGGCAGGCAGCAGGACGGACCAGCCAGGACGGAGGGCAAGACGAGACGATATGTCGGCAACATTTGGGAGGGACAGGACCAGGGAAGTAAAGCAGGACTCAACACACAGACAAACAGAGCTTCAAAAGTAAAACAGGAAGCAGAGTTGAATGCCAGACAAATCCCAAGAGAGCCCAGAAGAAAAAACACAAAACCAAACCCAGACCATGACACTTCACATGTGTGACGTGTAGCCCAGAGACAGAGCTGTCTTAAGAAATCAGTAAGATCTGGTGTCGTCGAGGACAAAGCGAATCAGTGCATCTGCAGAGATGCTGACAGTGTGCAGAAACATGTAAAATGGGTACGGTTGCGCATCGTGCTGCCATCGGAGGTACACTGCATTTAATTTCACTCAATACAAATGTCACGGTTAATGGGACTTCCTGCAAACAGTACAAGTAACCCTCTGTCCATCAACCCCCAGAATATCTGAAAAAGGTCTCTACGTCTTGCCTTTTTTATCAGGATACTTTCAAAGTAAAAATACATGAAAATGTTTTAAGTTTAGCTCTTTCAGGGCATCATCGCTAACGTTTTCCCTTTTGTACCTTTCTTTTCTTATAATGGAGATCAATGTGAGGATTTTCTTTGAGCTGAATACAGACTTTAAATGGGTCAGGTGCATTAAACGAACCATGTAGCTTTGGGAGGAAGAGGTGACATTCCTGCTGCCCAAACCACCATGGGCCCAACCCGTACGGTCCCTCCTGCAGGTGGTCCAGGAACTGTCTCACTGGGAGGCCTCCTGGATGTCTCCTTAGGGAGGTATTTTTGGGCACGTCCTACCGGGAGGAGGCCCCACTGAAGAACCCAGGACACATTGGAGAGATGACGTCTTCCTGGCTGGCCTGGAAACAGCTCAGTGTCCTCCTGGAGGAGCTGGAGGAGGTAGCTGGGGGGAGAAAGAGATGGTTCTGGGCCCCTCCGTTCTGGCTGCTACCCCCATGACCCAAACCCAGATAAATGAAGTTAACGGATGGTTGGCAGCTTTGGGATGTCTCTGTGAAACCTTTGAATCAATGTCATTATGGCGCCTGGCCAGATGGTTTACATTTCTGAAATATTAAAAAATGCTCTTTTCTAGTCTCCTGCAATCTAAATCACATTATTTTAGATCAAAGTTCTTGAACTGGTTTCCTGTGAGTGCTCGCCTCATCTTTAGTTTCCCTTTATTCGAGGACGACTTTATTGATCAAGTACTCAGTCACATATGCTACAACAGGGCAAACTCAACTACTCAAGTGCTCCAGTAAAGATGATGCACACAAGGCTTTTCAAAAACCAAACTGATTGTTAAAGGGTTCTGTGTGTCTTTGGACATCTGTGCAGGTGACCGGCTGATTAGAAACAACCGGGGGACTCTGGTTAGCACTGCTGCAAAATTAAAACTGTGACAGACGTGTTTCATGGCAGGTGACGTTGTCAGGCTGTTTCTGAGCCAGGGAGATAAGTTATCTGGCAGGCCGGACTGTTTCACTAATCTGCTGCGTCTCAGAAAGCTGCAGGTGAGGCGCAGGCGGCACAATTTCTGCCGCACGACTCTGGCTTTAAGAGCTTTCCGTGATTTATACGCGTCAACCGGAATCCTATCACGTTATTAAATCAATTCAAGCTACGTCATCCCTCTGATGCGATTTAAACCCATGTGACCGCAGGAACTCAAAACTCTGGAAAGTCTGCCAGAGGTTTTCAAAGTGTCGAGACCTTTTAACATTCATTTTCAGAGTTGAAACGTGCAGGATGGAAACTCTTTAGTTCGGTCTTTAACTGGATAAGTTCACTAAGCCTGATTAAGTGTCATAGTACACACCGCTGTCTCATAACGATCTAAAATATGGCCCGGTTTTGTTGGGACCTCTAACGATCTACAACGACAAGGAAGCTTTCTGCATCATGCTTTTATTGTGCTGAGAAACATTTTTATCGAGTACATTTGAAGCCAAACCACAACCACAGAGAAACTGGTTTAAACCTGACCAGCGATTTTCACCTGAACGGAGCCAGTTTTGACACCAACATTCAAACAAAGAAGGAGGGAGACTGACAAAGAAAAAAAAAACATGTGCTATGGCTGCAGATCTCACCCAAACTTAGCTACTAAACTAAGCTCCCAGAGCGTGCGCTGGTTAACGAGACTTATTCAAAGTAAAATGTGTGAAAGTTACATGAGAGTTCACCTCAAATCCACGAGTGACCGAATCAACCAGAGGAACCCACGTGCATGTAGAGATGGGAAACGTTTAACGCCATTTCATGCGCCAGAAACGAGTCGCAGCCTTTAAATGCTGCAGAATTTGTACTGACATTTGTCTTTGATCGTGCTAATTGCTCTTTTAGCTTTGGCTCTGGAAGTGCAGGTTACAGTTTACGAAGGCGACAAAACGTGGAGAAAAGACGAGGTGGATGCTTATAGCTCAGTTTTTGTGTGATTTATTTCTTTGTTTCCTGCAGGATCTCCGGGGATGCCGCATGCAAACGAAGTGCAGTTGTTTACTTTGTGCCTAGGAACCCCGAGTCACTTGGGTTTTTTTTTTTGTCGTTTTTGTCTGCAGGCAGTCAATTACAGACGTTTCTGAATACAGAGCACCAAACATGGGGTCAGTGGTGTTTCAAGAGCGTGAGCAAACATTTAGAGGAGCGGAAAATGCATTTGCAGCCTCCACTCACGGCGGGCTGAATATCACCCGCGTCGTTACACGCCGCCGCCCCACTGGAGCCCCCCCGACTGCAGCCTGCATTTGCAGCTTTTATTGCATCTCAGGACATCTCCTCGCAGGTGTAAATGGTTCCTGATACCGGCGTCAGAACGCCTCGGCATCGGTCGGCGATTAAAACAAATTAAATAAGGTCTGATTAACACTGCGGGGCCTTTTTGGAGGAACTATTTGATTAAGCAATGAACAAAAGAGCAGCTCTGAGAAATATTCTGTCTTTCTGTATCAATCAGGTTTTACAGCCCTGTCCTCGGGTGCTCCAAAAAATCTGTCTGCTGTTGCTACATAATTAAAGCTGCTGTCTCCATCATGAAGAAGACTGCAGCGAGCCTGCCCTTCACCGCCGGGGAGTGTGTTTAGTACTAGGTGTGTGTGTGTGTGTGTGTGTGTGTGGATGCCAGAAACCCGGCACAAATCAGATAAATCACCTCCTGTAGCCTGTCTGTGTGTGTATGGGGGGGGCATATGGTATGTGTTTGTCCCTATCTCAGAGATTAATACACATATTACACCACACACGCACTCACGTGCGCACATTTCTATTAATTTTAGCCAATCCATTCAGACTCGGCATGAAGTCGTCGTCAAAGTGGTGCCGGTTGCATCTGCTCAAGTTTCTTTCCCGTCTTTCATATCAAAGTCCCCGACGCATTGTCAGCGCTGCTGGATGATGCATGCGGATTGTTTCCAGATTTTTCCTTTAACTGTCTTTTCTATAGCCTAAATCTGTTTTCCAAGTCAAAACAAAAGAGTCCCGAAGCTCCGGGTATCGACGGACGGCAGCCGTCGGTCATCTCTTGTGCAAAACACGTCCGCGTCAATGCTTTTTTCTGGTCTCGCGCTGACAAAACACAGCATTTTTTAAATGAACGAGAGTTGACACTCCTTTGCTCGTGACTGGCAGTGGCGTCCGTAGGGCCGTCCCCTCGCCTCGGCCATGAATTACTAATGCAGCCGAGCCTCGACAGATCTTTCTCTGTTCCAGTACTTTCAGCCCACGTACTCGAGCCACCAGCGCAACACTCCACAAAGTGTCCATATTTTCTGCTGAACGTACTAATTAAAGTAGAGGTGATGGACACATAGCCTAATCAAGCTTGACAAGCCCTTCATCTACATTTCTCTTATCTGCTGTGGAGCGTGGAGGGCTCTGAGTGGATGCAGATGTGCGGAGGGCCGGATGAGATGAGGTCGTGTAACTGAGTCTGAGATGACTTCAGCTCTGATTACAGATGCAGAGATGCAGGTGGCGCTGCAGCAGCTCCGTGTGTCCAGTTAAAGTTCAGAACAAACGGCTGTATTTAAATGTCCTCGTGTTTCCTGCCATCGGTTCATTGAGTGGCTGCTGTCCCTGTGTTTTACTCCCATATGGCTACTAAGTACTCCGCCCCACCAGCTGGGAGGCTGTTCTTTTCTCTATTGGACCAGTGACTGATTTGATTTTAATTTTGTTTTAATTGCTCATTCGCCTTTTAGAGGGGAGGAAAAGAAAAAAAGGATCTTTGTTCGGCTTTGACTTTCAGCTAGGACACCAGCACAGAGCAAAGAGGAGTGTTTTTCATGTTACAACATCAGTTTCAGCTTCATTTGGAGGACCATTTCTACTTTTCGGAGGTCTTGAGTCCCCACCTGCAGGAAAAAAAAAAACTGCCGTAAAGTAACTCCCAAATGAACTCCCAGTTGTGTCTTCTGATAACAGAGAGCAGCACGTCATGAAGCTCACAGAGATACAGCAATTCGACAGAGTAATGACGGAGAAGAAAAAGAGAGTGGCCGAGCAAAAGAGTAAGACTTCGACTACAGTGATCACTTATTTTTCGTGGTTAATGAGCCTCAATAATGTGTTTAAAATATGTTTAAAAACCCAAAAAGAGTATCGAGGCACTGCAGTGAAGCAAGACAAAGGCTCAACTGTGGTCTTTCTGTTTCCTTCACAGCCTCTGGTCTCTGAACCGTAGTAAAGAAACTACTGGTATTGTGCTATTTTTGGCTCGTAATTAGCGGCTAACATGCTAACAACAACAAAAGAAACAGTCCGGTTTTCTCTGCATGGAACGAGCACTTTATTCTGGCACTGTAGGTTGTATTGTTGGGCTCCTGTCGGTTAACAGAGAATGTAAATCTATACACGCTGGGCTGCTGTTGATGCTCACTATACTTTTCATCTAACCCCGTTTTCATTCTGCTCTCCCACAACACACACACTACATTACCCATAAGGCCACATCATTGCCAATAAGGCCACCTTCTAAAACCACGGAACTTAAACCGCAAATTGGCGAAGGATCACTGTATCCGGTATAAGGGGCTTAATCTCCACACTCCACTGAGAAAATCACCACTTTAAGCAACAAAACTACTTGTCTGCATTGAAGAAATATCAGGTTTGAGGATTAAATCAAACTTTCCAGTCAAGTGAAATCAGCGGAGCTTTCATGCTCATCTGCCTGTGAAGCTGCTGACGCAGTCTTGGTTGCTTTTTGTCTGTCAGCGACCTTTGGCATCGATGTCAACTGATGTCTCTTGAATGAGCTGATGACATCGATGCCACTTCTGGTCGTCTCTGAAAGCTTTGGGTGTGAAATGTGTGGGGAGAGTTACTTGGGTGGTTTTAATGGAGAAAAATCATCCCTGTGCGCTCGGGCCGGGCTTCAGAGTTGGAGTCACGTGACTCCAACTGTAATGTATTCTTGGTAGTTAGGTGCTAAATATATCCTCAAGTCTTTTACACTTAATTTGCACTTTTTCTTCTCCAGCCATGTGGGATTTTTCACAGATGATTGCACAGTAGTTACACATAAATAATTTAAACATTTCAAGGCTGTTGCGTGTATCTAAAAAGCTTTAAATGTTTCATTTAAGTTTTTCCATTTACCTTCTCTGCCCCTCCCTCCCCGTCAGGAGGTTTACTTTCAAGGAGACATGATTCATTTGCCTTCAAAGGATGAGACGGTTTCCTGAGGTCTAAACGAAACGCCTGTGAAACGTCACGGTGAAAATATGACGACTAAAGTGGCTCCCTTTTGTAGCGCACCCTCACAGCTGAGTCTTAAAGTCTAAAGGTCGGGTGACGGTCTGAGACTTGTTGGTCGAGACTGGTTGCTGCGTTGCATTGAAACAAAGCTTCCCCTGAAACAGCCGGCGTCTGTGTGGAAGCAGACGCCGCTTTAAAACTGAAGTTTCCTCTTCAGACGTACGAGCTGCCCTTTCAGTCGGCACCGGTGACCTTTACTACCATCACAGACGCAGACTGTTGAACTGACTGCTGATAATATTCTCATTTTTACTCTCATCACCACCCATGGGTTCCAAAAGTTATTTCATATTTGTATCTACAATGATCCCTCGACAATTTGCGCTTTAAGTTCCGCGGTTTTAGTCATTCGCGGATTTTTCAGAAATGTATAATATAATGAAAAACATCACAGGATATTGTGCGCGTTCTCTCACAGTGAAGAAATGTTGTGAGCCAGTCTGGCTTCTTTAAGAAGATGGCCTTATGGGTAATGATGTGGCCTTATGGGTAATGTATTGTGTGTGTTGTGGGACGGCAGAATGAAAACGGGGTTAGATGAAAAGTGTAGTGAGCATCAACAGCAGCCCAGCGTGTATAGATTTACATTCTCTGTTAACCAACAATACAACCTGAGTGATGTTACAAGTTTCTGCAGTGCCAGAATAAAGTGCTCGTTCCATGCAGAGAAAACCGGACTGTTTCTTTTGTTGTTGTTAGCGTGTTAGCTGCTAATTACAAGCCAAAAATAGCACAATACCAGCAGTTTGTTCACTACGGTTCAGAGACCAGAGGCTGTGAAGGTAACAGAAAGACCACAGTTGAGCCTTTGTCTTGTTTAGCTGCAGTGTCTGCAGGGGGGTGGGTGTCCCCATTAACCGCGAAAAATAAGGGATCACTGTATTTCAGAAACTCCTAAATAAATGCATCCAAGCACAGTTAAAAGAGCTTTTTTTTTCCAGAATACATCCCCTTTAAACCATACCATCCATTATTACCTGAATATATATGCGACCTAGAGTTAAAAAAAAAAAAAAGCCAAGAAAGAAGTTAATTTACTTTTGTATACATAACGAATTTCTGCTCAGCCTACTTCCTGATCATCGGCCATGACACCTGCTTCAGTCGAGATGCTATATACGGCATCGTTTCAGCCTTCAGAAGAAAATAGGACTTGGTTTCGCAGGAACAAATTAGCCTGCAGACGTCTGAATGGTCAGATCGCCGTGACAGCATGTGTGATGCTAATGAGGTTGGGATCCTGCAGGAGTCCTCACATGGGATTGTGTCAGTGACATCCTTGTTAGCCAGGCATCAAACCACTGTGTGTGTATAAAGAAAATACTTTGGAGCAAGAAGCTGCACAGAAATAGATCCCTCTCAAACGTATGTTGCAAAAGTTACCGTCAAGATGACGGTGACATGAAATAAGAGAGGGAACTGTCGCTGGCGCACAGATCAAACCACAGATATAGGTATGAGCAGTAAATAGGAACCCGAGCCAGCACTCCTTTTACATCCTCCATGCTTTTAAAGTTGAAAACCAAATCTTCTTTCTCTTGTTGCGTTGCATTCTTTTGAGGAGTTCACAGCAGATCACTGAGCCAGTTTGGCTTGTCGAGAGTGTCCCGAGGTACAAGAATCAACAATCTGCTTCTTTTCATTTCATATCTGCGTCTCCGGAGACAAAGACGAGTGTGAAGAGAGTTGGGAGGAAAACCCGCATGGATCCACAGCAGAGCTAATCTTGATATCCTGTCAGGAGGGCTTCAGGAAGGAAAGAGTGAGGAGCGGCGACAAAGGAAGGATCAGTGTGGATGAGAGACAATGGAAAAGGGATCAAAGGCAATAAAGTGACAGGTTAAGAGCATTATTACATGAAGGAAAGCATTTCTGAACAAAATAGGAGGGCATGTCAGGAGTCTGGTCAGAAACCACGTAATGTCAAGTCAAGCTTTATTTTTATAGCACATTTAAGCCAAAGTGTTTCACAGAACAAAAGGTGAAACTAAGTGAAATAGATTAGACAAGATAACATTTTTTCAATAAATGTCACACAGTAAGATTCACCTGAAATAAATAAGATCAACTGCAGCAATGCCTGTCGTGCTTTCAAATGAGCATGTAATAACTCCTCCCCTTTTACTGTCCTTCAGCTCTCTGAACGTTTTCAGCTCTGAAAGTTTTTATCTCTGAACGTTTTCACTTCTGAACGTTTTCACTTCTGAACGTTTTCAACTCTGAACGTTTTCACTTCTGAACGTTTTCAACTCTGAACGTTTTCAACTCTGAACGTTTTCAGCTCTGAACATTTTCACTTCTGAACGTTTTCACCTCTTAACCTTTTTCACCTCTGAAAGTTTTCACCTCTGAACGTTTTCAGCTCTGAACGTTTTCAGCTCTGTACGTTTTCACTTCTGAACGTTTTCACTTCTGAACGTTTTCACTTCTGAAAGTTTTCAGCTCTGAACGTTTTCACCTCTGAACGTTTTCACTTCTGAACGTTTTCACCTCTGAAAGTTTTTATCTCTGAACGTTTTCACTTCTGCACGTTTTCAACTCTAAACGTTTTTACCTCTGAACGTTTTCAGCTCTGAACGTTTTCAGTTCTGAACATTTTCAGCTCTGAACATTTTCAGTTCTGAACGTTTTCAGCTCTGAACGTTTTCACTTCTGAAGGTTTTCACCTCTGAAAGATTTCAGCTCTGAACGTTTTCACTTGTGAACGTTTTCACCTCTGAACGTTTTCAGCTCTGAACGTTTTTAACCTCTGAACGTTTTCACCTCTGAACATTTTCAGCTCTGAACGTTTTCACTTCTGAAGGTTTTCACCTGTGAACGTTTTCACCTCTGAACGTTTTCAGCTCTGAACGTTTTCAGCTCTGAACGTTTTCACCTGTGAACGTTTTCACCTCTGAACATTTTCAGCTCTGAACGTTTTCAGCTCTGAACGCTTTCAACTCTGAATGTTTTCAACTCTGACCGTTTTCAGTTCTGAATGTTTTCAGCTCTGAATGTTTTCAACTCTGAACGTTTTAACTTCTGAATGTTTTCAGCTCTGAATGTTTTCAAATCTGAACGTTTTCACCTCTGAACGTTTTCAGCCCTGAGCGTTTTCACTTCTGAACGTTTTCACCTCTGAACGTTTTCAGCTCTGAACATTTTTACCTCTGAACGTTTTCACCTGTGAACATGTCACCTGTGAACATTTTCACCTCTGAACGTTTTCACTTCTGAACGTTTTCACCTCTGAACGTTTTCAGCTCTGAACGTTTTCAGCTCTGAACTTTTTCACTTCTGAACGTTTTCATCTCTGAACGTTTTCAGCTCTGTACGTTTTCACTTCTGAACGTTTTCACCTCTGAACGTTTTCAGCTCTGAACGTTTTCACCTTTGAACGTTTTCAGCTCTGAACGTTTTCAGCTCTGTACGTTTTCACTTCTGAACGTTTTCACTTCTGAACGTTTTCACTTCTGAAAGTTTTCAGCTCTGAACGTTTTCACCTGTGAACGTTTTCACTTCTGAAAGTTTTCACCTCTGAAAGTTTTTATCTCTGAACATTTTCACTTCTGAACGTTTTCAACTCTAAACGTTTTTACCTCTGAACGTTTTCACCTCTGAACGTTTTCAGCTCTGAACGTTTTCAGTTCTGAACGTTTTCAGTTCTGAACGTTTTCACTTCTGAAGGTTTTCACCTCTGAAAGATTTCAGCTCTGAACGTTTTCACCTGTGAACGTTTTCACCTGTGAACGTTTTCACCTCTGAACGTTTTCAGCTCTGAAAGTTTTCAGCTCTGAACGTTTTCACCTGTGAACGTTTTCACCTCTGAACGTTTTCAGCCCTGAGCGTTTTCACTTCTGAACGTTTTCACCTCTGAACGTTTTCAGCTCTGAACATTTTTACCTCTGAACGTTTTCACCTGTGAACATGTCACCTGTGAACATTTTCACCTCTGAACGTTTTCACTTCTGAACATTTTCACCTCTGAACGTTTTCAGCTCTGAACGTTTTCAGCTCTGAACTTTTTCACTTCTGAACGTTTTCATCTCTGAACGTTTTCAGCTCTGTACGTTTTCACTTCTGAACGTTTTCACCTCTGAACGTTTTCAGCTCTGAACGTTTTCACCTTTGAACGTTTTCAGCTCTGAACGTTTTCAGCTCTGTACGTTTTCACTTCTGAACGTTTTCACTTCTGAACGTTTTCACTTCTGAAAGTTTTCAGCTCTGAACGTTTTCACTTCTGAAAGTTTTCACCTCTGAAAGTTTTTATCTCTGAACATTTTCACTTCTGAACGTTTTCAACTCTAAACGTTTTTACCTCTGAACGTTTTCACCTCTGAACGTTTTCAGCTCTGAACGTTTTCAGTTCTGAACGTTTTCAGTTCTGAACGTTTTCACTTCTGAAGGTTTTCACCTCTGAAAGATTTCAGCTCTGAACGTTTTCACCTGTGAACGTTTTCACCTGTGAACGTTTTCACCTCTGAACGTTTTCAGCTCTGAAAGTTTTCAGCTCTGAACGTTTTCACCTGTGAACGTTTTCACCTCTGAACGTTTTCAGCTCTGAACGTTTTCAGCTCTGAACGCTTTAAACTCTGAACGTTTTCAACTCTGACCGTTTTCAGTTCTGAATGTTTTCAGCTCTGAATGTTTTCAACTCTGAACGTTTTCACTTCTGAATGTTTTCAGCTCTGAATGTTTTCAAATCTGAACGTTTTCACCTCTGAACGTTTTCAGCCCTGAGCGTTTTCACTTCTGAACGTTTTCACCTCTGAACGTTTTCAGCTCTGAACGTTTCCAGCTCTGAACTTTTTCACCTGTGAACATGTCACCTGTGAACATTTTCACCTCTGAACGTTTTCACCTCTGAACGTTTTCAGCTCTGAACGTTTTTACCTCTGAACGTTTACACCTGTGAACATGTCACCTGTGAACATTTTCACCTCTGAACGTTTTCACTTCTGAACGTTTTCACCTCTGAACGTTTCCAGCTCTGAACGTTTTCAGCTCTGAACTTTTTCACTTCTGAACGTTTTCATCTCTGAACGTTTTCAGTTCTGAAGGTTTTCACCTCTGAAAGATTTCAGCTCTGAACGTTTTCACCTGTGAACGTTTTCACCTGTGAACGTTTTCACCTCTGAACGTTTTCAGCTCTGAACGTTTTCAGCTCTGAACGTTTTCACCTGTGAACGTTTTCAGCTCTGAACGTTTTCAGCTCTGAACGCTTTCAACTCTGAACGTTTTTAACTCTGAACGTTTTTTAGTTCTGAATGTTTTCAGCTCTGAGCGTTTCATCCCCGTGATGAATCCATGTTTTGAAAAGCGTTATTAGCTGGTTAATTTCATGGTATTTCTGTTTTATTTGATGCAAAGTCAACTTACATACAAGATAAGACAGAAAACTAGTTTGACACATATGGCTGATGAGCATGTTAATCTTGCAATAAAGGGTTTGACCCAAACACTTTAAAATACAATTTATGACATTGTCAGCCATGAGCAAAGAGTTTCACCTGATTGTGTAATAAATGTCAGACTAGACAATGAAAGTTATTGTAATTATATAAAAATAAATAAATAAGTAAAATAATGTTAATACAGACAGATCCACTTGTTTATGCAGATTAAGGTAAACTCGCTTTAAATCTGTAGGAAAATAAATATGCCACTAACTAGGTATGTGATAAATTACAATAAACAGAGGGCTAGTAAATGTGTTAAAATGTCCTTACTGTCGTCTGACTCATAGCTGATAACCTGCTTTTACTGTCCCATCAAACTCTGCAACAACTAGAAAGGACGTAGCTGTAACTTTTCATCACAAGTCTTTATTTTTCCATTTCTGGGACACTGAAGACTGCGTACAGCATTAAAAGTTACCCAGGACCTGTGGCTGTCTGGATATACTGTATAAATGTCCAAGTGTCGGATGTTATCTCATCTAAGGCTGCCAATTACAAACAGACCCAGCAAAATACACTAATTAATAGCATGCAAAAGATTGTGTTTTAATCTAACGTAAATACAATAATTATTATTAATTTTAAGCAGTTCTGCACTGATGGACAATCTGTTAAAAGAGGATTTATAGCGTTCAGTCCTGAGGTCTCTAGGAAATGTCAGTGACCTGATTTGATCGAAGAACCACAGAGACGCTGCATAAGCACTTTTCTCAGTCCAGATCTTACAGCCCTGTTCATAGCAGCTGGTTCTGAACACCAGTTTTGAGTACAAACATACAAAATGACATGCAGTCATGATGGGGAATGTCTTTTATATTTGATATCGCTATACGTTGTTGTTCCTTAAAGAGTTGTGAGACAACAAAGTTGCTTTTTTATCAAGCTATCAGCAGCCTCCCCTCTTCTCAGCGCCGTTTTATGGATCTCAATTGAAGCAAAAAGCATTTCAGCGTTCCACTGAAACGCTGAAACATTCGGCTCCCAGTTACGAGGCTTCGGGCGCTTCCCACTCTGAGGTTTCCATATGAGAGATACGGATGCAAATCCTGCTTAATGAGGGGTGGGAGTGTTGCATGAAGTAGAAATGTTTTAGGAGGACTGCATCTGAAGGATTAATCACAGCATGTTAAGTGGATCTTGATGGCTTTTTCCTGTCTCCCGTTTGTGTCCCCAGTACTGCAAACGACCCTCCGCATCTCGCCCGGGAAACAGCTGCGAGTCCACCTTCGAACGCTGCAGCATCACACCGTCCGGCAGCTGCAGGGGCGCCGCCAAGCATCACAGGTGTGTTTCTGTAGCACAGACGCGCCTCTGCTTCACAGTATCGATTTTTCAGCAGTGGGTATCGATATTCTAAGCTCCTTTCAAACCCCCGTATCCTGCAGGGGTGCTCTTCCTACACTCTGCAGGAAGAGCCATTAAGTCCTCCAGCTACTGAGATGGGTGCAGTTTTAAGGTGGCTTAAATGTTGCTCCAATAGACTTGAATTATTGGCTGCCATGGTTTGTTTTTACTGAATCTGGTGGCTAGAATGGCTAGTAGCTACCTCATATGTTCAGTATCAAGCCAAAAAAGCTGCCAAAGAAGGTCACTTGCTGTACTTTAACTCTCCTTTTCCTTTACCTTTAAAAGCTTGCAAGCAACAATTTGCACTGTTTAAATCACGTGTCAAACACAAGGCCCGCGGGCCAAATGTGGCCCGCCATGTCATTTTATGTGGCCCTCTAGAGCTTGTGCATTATTGGCTTAAATTTTTAAACCAATATTTCAAGACTTAAAAATAAACTTACACCACTCTAAAGCACATATTGACAACAAAACTACATCTCCCACAATGCATTTCATTGTCACCCACAACGATAACAGTATCTCACCATGAGCAAGACATCAAGACGACTTTCAGAACTGATGGACTTCAGAAAAACCTCTACAAACTAACCCCAAGAAAAGAGAAATTGATGCACAAGGAAGGCATTTTCATGAACGACGAGAAAACAAAGTTTGTACCTCAAGGTGAAAAAAACAGTATGTCTTTTGTGTTATGAGGCGGTGACAGTCGTGAAAGAGTATAATCTACGTCGGCATTTTGACAACAAACACGGAGCTAAGTATGCTAAGTTTAGGCTACAAGAAAAACAAAGAATTGCTTCCACTTCTGAAATCAAGGTAATAGATATGTTTACAACCACAAAACCTGAGTTTAATATAATGAGTTAAATATTTGAAACTTTAATATATAATATATGCAGAAACACTTATTTAACAATATAATAAGGTGCAGTCTAATTTATTTTAAATTACATTGCATTTTGTTTCATTCCTGCTGTCAATCTGGCCCTTCGACGGCAACCATGATGCTGATGTGGCCCTCAGTGGAAATAAGTCTGACACCCCTGCTTTAAATGAATAAAACTATTTTTCTCAACAAATCTTTTATTCATTTTGTCCAGCATTGCAAGCTGCCTGTCAGCCATATAATGTGTAATTGATGCTTTCAGTTCAATTAATTCAAACAAATTCATTGGAACACTCACAAGATGTCACCAAAATCACTTTCTCCCTTTAAAATCTTTCAGAAAATTATTGTATTGTATTGTAAGATGAATATCGATATATATCGTATCGTGAGCCGAATATCGTGTATTGCATCGTATCGGAAGATTAGTGTATCGCTACAGCCTTATTTTTAAGCGTACCTAAAACAGTCAGAAACACAGAGGATGAAAGAGGAAGTGCAAACATTTAAGCTTTTGTTTCACACAACCCAGACGTGAACACATGAGGGCAGTCACCTGATCAGGTTAAATATGAGGAAGTCGTGCTGTTCATTTCCCTGAAAGGCCGTTATTATTGTATATGATGTCGTGTATACAGATGTGCTGTGTTATCTATGCATCCGCTGAACGTCAGTTTCTTTTTTTTTGCCGGTTGACTTCAGGTAACGTCTGTAAGGTGTAACGGAAGGAAGCAGAAGCTGCATCATGTCAGGTTGCTGCATCAGAGAGGCTTTTATTATTCTGTTCGTAAAACGCGGTGTCACTCCCCGGCATGTCACTTGACAATGAAATGAAATGAATGAAAAGATGTTTTTTCTTCTCAGCATGCTATATACCCATTTGTATCATTTCAGGACAGGCAGGTTCAGCTGAGGCAAAACCCCCCACCCCCCAACCCCCCGGCCCCAAAAGTGTTTCTCACTTCCACGTTTGTCAAATGTGCTTTGATTAACGATAACTTGTTATGTTTTAGGTGCTTTTATCCAATTGATCCGTTAATTGATTGATCATGACTAAAACATGGGGCTTTCGTCCTGGGGGGGGGGGATCTCAGTGGACTGGAGTAAAACTTTAATGTCTCTGTGGAGGCAGTTTGTTTTCCGGGCTGCAGACCAACATCCATAATACATAACAAACCACACGGGCAACGCTAGAGGTTTCCTCGGCCGGTGGTGTCACTGCTGCCTCCGTGAATCATGGAGGAGATGAATGATAAGGTGTTATAAGTTATTTAAAAGGCTGGAACAAAAGACGGTCAGTCAGAGGGTGAGTGCTGCTTCTTATCGGGAGATTAAACCTGCGCCTTGACGGAATCAACTGCAGCTCAGCGTTAGAGGATGTTGGGGGGGCAAAAACAACTGACCATGCCTCAGAGAGGACCCTCACTTCACACAGGTTCAGGAGGTCACTCATTCGGACACATCTTGAACATTTTTTTTACGTCATTTTTGTCCATAGAGGGAATGTCAGATGGCCGTTTCCAGTTTTTTCTGTTTCTGATCAAACAAATATCTGGAGGTTCTTCTGAATGATTGAATTACAACAACATTTCCATTCGGGGAAGAACTAAACACAGAGCTGCAAAACAAGCTTCACTGAACAAAAACTTTGAGAGATTACTTTCTCTTTTAACGGTGGTGAGTCCATAAATTCAGCCAGAACCTCATCTAGACTATGAATGTCAACAAGAATGACGACGTGCCAACATCAGCTGCAGGACGACCGTTGTGTCCTCACAACCAAATGCACATTTCTACCAAGATTTCATGGAAACAAAACAAATGCATGAAGTGGAAGCCGATCCCCTCCCCTTCCTCTGGGTGATTTCACTTTTAAGATGAAGGCGACGTCCATCTAGAACGAGGGTTTCCAACTCCAGTCATGTCTTAGATGTTTCCCTGCTTCAGCGCATCTGATCCAGATGAATGGGTCTCTAACATACTTGTGCAGACCTGGATGGCAACCTGGTGCTGATCTCTTAATCTGAACCAGGTGTGTTGTGGCAGGGAAACTCCTAAGACACGCAACATTGTGTGAAGCATGTATGCCGTCACTGGTCAGAGGTCGCCGCTGGACGCCGTCGTCATGCATGAGTCTGGGTGGAGCTTAGCAGCATGCGTTACAGCATAACTTGTCTCTCTGTCTCTGTGTCAGCCATGACACACATTTGCAGTGTCTTCCAGCGTCTTGTGCTGCAGACAGCATTGTTATTCATATCAAAGTAAAGCTTCTCATCCAGCGGCAGTTTAGATCTTTTTCACTGCTGCCCCGAGCTCAACCTTAATCACGCAGGCGGCGAGGGAAGTCGTCCTCCTCTGAAAACCAATGAACATTTTAATCTTGGCTGCCTTTTTTTGAAGAAAGGATTTGTTACACCAGTGAACAGAGTTACTGGCAGGTTGGCTGTGATGTCACTGCACATCCTGCAAAAAAGATTTAGATTTTTAGATTGTCAGCATACTTGAGGACAAACCGTGACATGTAATTACTCTGGCATTTGTTTTTGCATGAAACAAATAAAAGAAGTATGTGCACACAGGTCTAAGGAGATCATGTAGAAGATGACAGCTCACTGGATGTGGTTTTTTAAAACAGAACTTTTAAATGAGATAAAAATCCACTTTTGGAAGTCTTTGTGCAAGGACATGTGGCTGGATATAATTCTAAATTTGGCTAAACAGGACATGGCATGACTCTTATTTCTATCCAGATACCTCAAAGAAAGATCTAGCAGAGTAGCTGCCGCACCCCCCTCATCCTCTGTGACTGGAACACAGACTGGAACTGGACACCACAATGGACGCCAGTCCCCGAGTGTCACGTCTCTGTAAGTTCCACCCGTCCGGTCTGGACAGGGGACCCTTGTTTGTTACGACCAGTCTCCTCATCCGTCTCATCTGTGCAGCTGCTAATCTTATTTTTTTTAAAGCACCTCACTATCAAACCTGCAACAAAAATCTTCCACCCCTCAGCCAGTTCCTCATGCTAAGATAAAATACTTAGTATTTCTTCTGCATCCTAACTTATGTCCAAGTAAGCCTTAAGGGTCCTTTGTTTGCTTCATTCTCTCCTTTACTTTTCTGATCTTTTTCTCCTTTACTTTTCTGATTGCAAGGAATCAGTGCACGATCACAACTGGCCTCTCTTCACAGCTGACGGATGACCAAACGATGTCGGATCTGCAAACTCTGGTCCCAATTATCTGTCCTTTTATTGGGAAAGTAACATACTGGAAGAAAACATACTAACATACTGGAAGCACCCCAGAATAAACTGGGGTACATTGGAACATACGGGTTGGAGATGCTGCACTAATTAGCCTCTAATTGCTGTGGCGTTCTCCATGTTTTCCTGTGAAGTGCAACGACAAATATTTGTGGAAAAGAATGGTAGAGCTGGCACCGATAAAACTGCAATAACAACGCCGCAAAAAGAGAGAAGAAAACCGATGAAGCAACTTAAATGAATTGCTCCGACTGACAGCGAGCGAGTGAATTAGGCTTTTTATCTGGAAATTACTTTGTTTTCCCAACTATAGATCAAATGCTCTCTTTACGGTCTCAGGGGCTCATGCTGCCTCCTCTGTAATAACCTGCTCTGCACCAGCGGTTATGACAGAACGGACACACACATCCTCCCCGTCACATGTGTGACACGCTCCAGGTGGCCGGATTGGAGAAAAAAAAAAACATCAATTTCAAGTTCCAGGTCAGACTCATGACATCTAGGCCACTTTCCAGTCGAGGAGTAATATTATTAGGAGTGAATACAAGCAGCAACCCTGATCATCAGTGACAGGAATATCACACAGCTGTTGTGTCCACCGTCTCTGGCTCCGACTACCAAGCTTCCAGAAAAGAACTGTTGGTAGTAAAGTCGGCCTGATATCCAAACTCTTACTCTGGCTCTGGTGGGACGATGGCTCTAGTTTCCAACGCCGCTACATCAGTGAAGCAGCACTGATGAGGAAACCCGCGGATGAACTTTTTGACCCCGAGGACGGTCCAGATCCCACAGGCTAAACACCAGCATAACAAGTCCCAGTCGGTCCACAGACAGCAGACACAACTGACCCCCCACACCACTAGGGATGGGAATTGATAAGATCTTTCCGATTCCGATTCCATTATCGATACTGTTTAACGATTCAATTCTTTATCGATTCTAATTTAGGGGAAAAGGAGAACAAACAGTTTTATTAGCATCAATTTTTTTTTTACCTAGAAGTCACGACCTTACAAACTCAACAGTGAGGTCAAAAGAGGCCCAAAGCCTGGATAACGTGTTAAAGGTGGGGTAGGTGTTCTTTTTTTTTCAGCACTTTTTACAATATTGCCTGAAAACCTTTTCACATTCCCATTTCACCCACTGAAATAGAATGTTTGCAAAAAAAAAAAACTAAATGTTTTGGTCCGGTCTAGAGGATATAATCAGAGAAAAAGTCTGACCAATCAAAATAGTGATCATCATTACTTTCATTGACTGCCTAATACGTCCATCAAATATCAATGCACTCCCACCCACCCCTCCCTCCCTCCCTGTGGTTCATGTAGTCATGAATCGTGTGAAGGCGTGGTTTCAAGAGGTGAGCTGAAGAGGAGGAGGCGGAGCGTTTGGGAGGAGGGAGGGAGTGTCTATTTTCAAAATCTCACTTGAGTTGGATTGCTGGAACCATTTTTTCAAAGAACACATACCCCACCTTTAAGTGTTGTAATATGTAACTGTGCAAATACACAAGAATGTGTAACATTTTACTAACAGATTTTTCCTAATAGAAATTAAAAAAAATCTCCTTTTTAACAGGATATATGAGCTCACTAAGCACTCAAAAATAATAATAAAGAAAAGATAAATATTATCAAATACAACGGAACAGTGCATAGTGCAAATCTGCAAATACTATGAAGAATTAATAATTCTTTTGCAGAAAAATAATCATGTCTTCCAGCCTCTGAACCAGCCAGACTCTCTCTCTCATCATGGTCATCTTCTAAATGTAATGCAGAAGGCATTCGTTTAATAGCATAGTGTTAATGTTATAGTGTGTTTTACAAAGAAGCACATAGGCAGCGGGATAGCTACTAACCAGAGTTACCAGAGGTGATCTTAGCTTGGCTACTGCTGCTGGGTTGAGATCCATCAGTCCGAAGCGTCAAAAACACAACACTCGTTATCGCATGTTGTGTGTTCAAATGTTTCTGCATGTTAGCCGTGTTCCCTCCCGACGCTGTTATCTCCACTTTACAATGACTGCTAGTTGCCTTGTTGCCATCTTTCTTTGGTAAAGTGAAGTCAAACTTTGGAGCGTTCGAACCTGGTGGGCGCCATTGTTGTTTACAACTGCAATGTGCGTGCTAAACCGACGTTACTTAATCATGTAAGTGCTTTCTGGAATTGACTGTGCGTAACTTGCTTAAATTACGTGAGATTCGCGCTGGTTGGAATCGATAAGAGAATCGCTGGATAAACTGCCAAACGATTCCATGGAATTGAAAAACACAGAACCGGTTCTTTGCAGGAACCGGTTCTCTGCAGGAAACGGTTCTCTACAGCAGTGATTTTCAACCCTGGCCCTCGAGGCACACTATCCAGCAGGTTTTAGAGATTTCCCAGCTTCAACACACCTGATTTTAATTAATGGTCATTATCAGGTTGTCCTCAAAGTCTGAACAAGTCTGTTGATGACACAGCCACTTGTATCACGGTGTGAAGAAGGAGGGAAACAACTAAAACCTGCTGGATAGTGTGCCTCGAGGACCAGGGTTGAAAATCACTGCTCTACAGGAACCGATTCTCGATTCCCAACCCTACACGCCACCCCAAGTTTTTTCTAAACTTTCACATGAAATGTCAATTTTTACTTTTTTAATTTGAGTTGCTGCAGGCTCTTCCTCTCAGCCGGTCCCACACTCACTCTCTCTTGTCTGAAATTTCAACGGCGATAGCTGAGTGATTCAGACGTGAACAAGAGGTGGAGCGTTTTCATGCGCACCTGAATCCAACTCATTTCCTCCTTTCTTTTTTGTGATCTAATCATGAACTTGTGTTAAATGCATTTCCTAAAGATGCTGTGATGCCTAAACGTCACCAAGCAGAAACTTAAACAGCTCGTGAAGCACAAAGTGAACGGCTGTTAAATGAAAAGTGTGAACACGTACGTGCCGAGGTGGTTGCAAACTCCAACTTCCTCCACCTCATGGTCACCGTGGTTCTTGTTCATGTGATAGTACTGACGTAGGTTCAGTCCCTCCGCTGAAGAAGCTGACGCAGGCGTCTGGGTGTCAAAGCACCAACCGTCTGATGAATGTCTGACAGCTGTACCTGCAGAGGCTCCGCCTGCGCCGCCACCGTCCAGTCTATCAGAGCAACAGCACCAGAGGACATCTGTGCAGCGACGCCGCTCCTAATGCAGCTGCAGGTTTACGGCCCTTTTTCCCCTTCGAACCAGAGATCCAGTCAGACAGCACTCCGACCACAACTCCGTTACCGTTTGGTTGAACTCCTGAAAGACTTTTTCTCCCCCCTTTCATCACTGTAGCTCTTAAATTATTAGTGGACGTCTGTTTGTAATTGCTTGAGCTGATGCAAGAACCTGGACACGATTGTTAGAACAGCAGAGTGGTTGGATGCCGTCATCCAAAGAAGCCACAAAAAGTACCGAAGAATCTGTGTTGCTTAAAAAAAACTCTGACTGAAGGCTTTCAGTTTTAATGTGTAAAAACCAAAGAAGCGTCTGTCCCTCAGACAGCAGATTGGAGATCTGGGGTAGTTTGTTTTGGGGTTTTTTCAGCAGAAATTAAATCTTTCAAGCATCTTCTCTGAGTGTTTTGCAGTAATTCTCGTTATCTGAGTACCAGAAATAAAACTATATGCATTTGGAGGTCATACCAATGACAATAGGAACTTTAATTGCCTCCAAACTCTTCTTTTCCTCACCATCGTGCCATTTTTGTCAGCTCTTTGGATTATATGTTGGAAGGAGACAGAAAACATTCGAGCAGCTTTGTGTTCTTTATTTAATTACAGACATTGATTTGGTTTAATTTAATATTTTAAGGCATCCGTCTCACTTTAGGGTGAGATATATTTTATTGCCCTACGAGGGGGAGTTTTTCTTGGCCATAAGTGTTTGACCCATTGGTGCCCAGCTGAAAATTCACTTCACTTTCATTGAAGCACTTTATTGCAAAGGTCACATGTTGAAACAAACAGGACTTGAGTCATTTTTGACGACTCAACAGTGACCTTTACAGGTTTAAAATTATGGATCTAATTCTGTTGAAAGACCTAAAAGTATGGGTTGGCTCTGTGGAAACGATGCCATTTAAATGTACATTTACTGTGGTGGACAACAAACATCAATTGTCATGCTGGGAAAATGAAAT